>CM030848.1:13907698-14052708 GCA_018105865.1 Metaphire vulgaris | reverse complement strand
GAAACAACATTATACAAAGTCTTTCAGAAATCTGCTCTCTGTCAAATGTCTAAAAAATCGAACGAGAGATAAGAAGGGGTTTAAGAGAGCTGGTTTCTTGTATGACAAGTTCTATAGACCACAAAAATATTATATAATTAATGTCCTCTTTGACATCGGACAACGCATATATTAGTGCTGTCAGAAGAGTGATGATACAAATTAAAACCACATTTTCGTGTATCCCCAGCTTAGCTGAGTCAAACCGTACTAGAATTGTCAATATATTCTGCCTCAATTTTATTCTAGAGCATTGGAAATGCCCCGAGAAATGGTGATCCATCTGAAACGACACTATAGGCCTACAAAGTCTTTCAGCAATCTGTTCTTTGTTAAATGTCTAAAAAATCGAACGAGAGATAAGAAGGGGTTTAAGAGAGCTGGTTTTTGTATGACAAGTTCTATAGACCACAAAAATATTATATAATTAATGTCCTCTTTGACATCGGACAATGCATATATTAGTGCTACAGTGGGCTGCTATGCAAAAGTCAGAAGAGTGATGAAACAAATTAAAACCACATTTTCGTGTATCCCCAGCTTAGCTGAGTCAAACCATACTAGAATTGTCAATATGTTCTGTCTCAATTTTTTTCTAGAGCTTTCGAAATGCCACGAAAATGAAACAACATTATACAAAGTCTTTCAGAAATCTGCTCTCTGTCAAATGTCTAAAAAATCGAACGAGAGATAAGAAGGGGCTTTAAGAGAGCTGGTTTCTTGTATGACAAGTTCTATAGACCACAAAAATATTATATAATTAATGTCCTCTTTGACATCGGACAATGCATATATTAGTGCTACAGTGGGCTGCTATGCAAAAGTCAGAAGAGTGATGATACAAATTAAAACCACATTTTCGTGTATCCCCAGCTTAGCTGAGTCAAACCGTACTAGAATTGTCAATATATTCTGCCTCAATTTTATTCTAGAGCATTGGAAATGCCCCGAGAAATGGTGATCCATCTGAAACGACACTATAGGCCTACAAAGTCTTTCAGCAATCTGTTCTTTGTTAAATGTCTAAAAAATCGAACGAGAGATAAGAAGGGGTTTAAGAGAGCTGGTTTCTTGTATGACAAGTTCTATAGACCACAAAAATATTATATAATTAATGTCCTCTTTGACATCGGACAATGCATATATTAGTGCTACAGTAGGCTGATATGCAAAAGTCAGAAGAGTGATGAAACAAATTAAAACCACATTTTCGTGTATCCCCAGCTTAGCTGAGTCAAACCGTACTAGAATTGTCAATATATTCTGCCTCAATTTTTTTCTAGAGCTTTCGAAATGCCACGAAAATGAAACAACACTATAGGCCTACAAAGTCTTTCAGAAATCTGTTCTCTGTCAAATGTCTAAAAAATCGAACGAGAGATAAGAAGGGCTTTAAGAGAGCTGGTTTCTTGTATGACAAGTTCTATAGACCACAAAAATATTATATAATTAATGTCCTCTTTGACATTGGACAATGCATATATTAGTGCTACAGTGGGCTGCTATGCAAAAGTCAGAAGAGTGATGAAACAAATTAAAACCACATTTTCGTGTATCCCCAGCTTAGCTGAGTCAAACCGTACTAGAATTGTCAATATATTCTGCCTCAATTTTTTTCTAGAGCATTTGAAATGCCCCGAAAAATGGTGATCCATTTGAAACAACACTATAGGCCTAAAAGTCTTTCAGCAATCTGTTCTTTGTTAAATGTCTAAAAATCGAACGAGAGATAAGAAGGGGGTTTAAGAGAGCTGGTTTCTTGTATGACAAGTTCTATAGACCACAAAAATATTATATAATTAATACCCTGTTTGACATTGGACAATGCATATATTAGTGCTACAGTAGGCTGATATGCAAAAGTCAGAAGAGTGATGAAACAAATTAAAACCACATTTTCGTGTATCCCCAGCTTAGCTGAGTCAAACCGTACTAGAATTGTCAATATATTCTGCCTCAATTTTTTCTAGAGCATTTGAAATGCCCCGAAAAATGGTGAATTTGAAACAACACTATAGGCAAAAGTCTTTCAGAAATCTGTTCTTGTCAAATGTCTAAAAATCGAACGAGAGATAAGAAGGGCTTTAAGAGAGCTGGTTTCTTGTATGACAAGTTCTATAGACCACAAAAATATTATATAATTAATGTCCTCTTTGACATTGGACAATGCATATATTAGTGCTACAGTGGGCTGATATGCAAAAGTCAGAAGAGTGATGAAACAAATTAAAACCACATTTTCGTGTATCCCCAGCTTAGCTGAGTCAAACCATACTAGAATTGTCAATATATTCTGTCTCAATTTTTTTCTAGAGCTTTCCAAATGCCACGAAAATGAAACAACACTATACCAAGTCCTTCAAAAAATCTTTTCCTGGTCAATTGTCTAAAAATCGAACGAGAGATAAGAAGGGGTTTAAGAGAGCTGGTTTCTTGTATGACAAGTTCTATAGACCACAAAAATATTATATAATTAATGTCCTCTTTGACATTGGACAATGCATATATTAGTGCTACAGTGGGCTGATATGCAAAAGTCAGAAGAGTGATGAAACAAATTAAAACCACATTTTCGTGTATCCCCAGCTTAGCTGAGTCAAACCGTACTAGAATTGTCAATATATTCTGCCTCAATTTTTTTCTAGAGCATTGAAATGCCCCGAAAATGGTGATCCATTTGAAACACACTATAGGCCTACAAAGTCTTTCAGCAATCTGTTCTTTGTTAAATGTCTAAAAATCGAACGAGAGATAAGAAGGGGTTTAAGAGAGCTGGTTTCTTGTATGACAAGTTCTATAGACCACAAAAATATTATATAATTAATGTCCTCTTTGACATTGGACAATGCATATATTAGTGCTACAGTAGGCTGATATGCAAAAGTCAGAAGAGTGATGAAACAAATTAAAACCACATTTTCGTGTATCCCCAGCTTAGCTGAGTCAAACCGTACTAGAATTGTCAATATATTCTGCCTCAATTTTTTTCTAGAGCTTTCGAAATGCCCCGAAAATGAAAATTTGAAACAACACTATAGGCAAAAGTCTTTCAGAAATCTGTTCTCTGTCAAATGTCTAAAAATCGAACGAGAGATAAGAAGGGGGTTAAGAGAGCTGGTTTCTTGTATGACAAGTTCTATAGACCACAAAAATATTATGTAATTAATGTCCTTTTGACATTGGACAATGCATATATTAGTGCTACAGTGGGCTGCTATGCAAAAGTCAGAAGAGTGATGAAACAAATTAAAACCACATTTTCGTGTATCCCCAGCTTAGCTGAGTCAAACCATACTAGAATTGTCAATATATTCTGCCTCAATTTTTTTCTAGAGCTTTCGAAATGCCACGAAAATGAAACAACACTATACAAAGTCTTTCAGAAATCTGTTCTCTGTCAAATGTCTAAAAAATCGAACGAGAGATAAGAAGGGGTTTAAGAGAGCTGGTTTCTTGTATGACAAGTTCTATAGACCACAAAAATATTATATAATTAATGTCCTCTTTGACATTGGACAATGCATATATTAGTGCTACAGTGGGCTGCTATGCAAAAGTCAGAAGAGTGATGAAACAAATTAAAACCACATTTTCGTGTATCCCCAGCTTAGCTGAGTCAAACCGTACTAGAATTGTCAATATATTCTGTCTCAATTTTTTTCTAGAGCATTGAAAATGCCCTGAAAATGGTGATCCATTTGAAACACACTATAGGCCTACAAAGTCTTTCAGCAATCTGTTCTTTGTTAAATGTCTAAAAAATCGAACGAGAGATAAGAAGGGCTTTAAGAGAGCTGGTTTCTTGTATGACAAGTTCTATAGACCACAAAAATATTATATAATTAATGTCCTCTTTGACATTGGACAATGCATATATTAGTGCTACAGTAGGCTGATATGCAAAAGTCAGAAGAGTGATGAAACAAATTAAAACCACATTTTCGTGTATCCCCAGCTTAGCTGAGTCAAACCGTACTAGAATTGTCAATATATTCTGCCTCAATTTTTTCTAGAGCTTGAAATGCCACGAAAAATGAAACAACACTATACAAAGTCTTTCAGAAATCTGTTCTCTGTCAAATGTCTAAAAATCGAACGAGAGATAAGAAGGGCTTTAAGAGAGCTGGTTTCTTGTATGACAAGTTCTATAGACCACAAAAATATTATATAATTAATGTCCTCTTTGACATTGGACAATGCATATATTAGTGCTACAGTGGGCTGCTATGCAAAAGTCAGAAGAGTGATGAAACAAATTAAAACCACATTTTCGTGTATCCCCAGCTTAGCTGAGTCAAACCGTACTAGAATTGTCAATATATTCTGCCTCAATTTTTTTCTAGAGCTTTCGAAATGCCACGAAAATGAAACAACATTATACAAAGTCTTTCAGAAATCTGCTCTCTGTCAAATGTCTAAAAAATCGAACGAGAGATAAGAAGGGGTTTAAGAGAGCTGGTTTCTTGTATGACAAGTTCTATAGACCACAAAAATATTATATAATTAATGTCCTCTTTAACATTGGACATTGCATATATTAGTGCTACAGTGGGCTGCTATGCAAAAGTCAGAAGAGTGATGAAACAAATTAAAACCACATTTTCGTGTATCCCCACCTTAGCTGAGTCAAACCGTACTAGAATTGTCAATATATTCAGCCTCAATTTTATTCTAGAGCATTCGAAATGCCCCGAGAAATGGTGATCCATTTGAAACGACACTATAGGCCTACAAAGTCTTTCAGAAATCTGCTCTTTGTCAAATGTCTAAAAAATCGAACGAGAGGTAAGAAGGGGTTTAAGAGAGCTGGTTTCTTGTATGACAAGTTCTATAGACCACAAAAATATTATATAATTAATGTCCTCTTTGACATCGGACAATGCATATATTAGTGCTACAGTGGGCTGCTATGCAAAAGTCAGAAGAGTGATGAAACAAATTAAAACCACATTTTCGTGTATCCCCAGCTTAGCTGAGTCAAACCATACTAGAATTGTCAATATGTTCTGTCTCAATTTTTTTCTAGAGCTTTCGAAATGCCACGAAAATGAAACAACATTATACAAAGTCTTTCAGAAATCTGCTCTCTGTCAAATGTCTAAAAAATCGAACGAGAGATAAGAAGGGGTTTAAGAGAGCTGGTTTCTTGTATGACAAGTTCTATAGACCACAAAAATATTATATAATTAATGTCCTCTTTGACATTGGACAATGCATATATTAGTGCTACAGTGGGCTGCTATGCAAAAGTCAGAAGAGTGATGAAACAAATTAAAACCACATTTTCGTGTATCCCCAGCTTAGCTGAGTCAAACCGTACTAGAATTGTCAATATATTCTGCCTCAATTTTTTTCTAGAGCATTCAAATGCCCGAAAAATGGTGATCCATTTGAAACGACACTATAGGCCTACAAAGTCTTTCAGCAATCTGTTCTTTGTTAAATGTCTAAAAAATCGAACGAGAGATAAGAAGGGGTTTAAGAGAGCTGGTTTCTTGTATGACAAGTTCTATAGACCACAAAAATATTATATAATTAATGTCCTCTTTGACATTGGACAATGCATATATTAGTGCTACAGTAGGCTGATATGCAAAAGTCAGAAGAGTGATGAAACAAATTAAAACCACATTTTCGTGTATCCCCAGCTTAGCTGAGTCAAACCGTACTAGAATTGTCAATATATTCTGCCTCAATTTTTTCTAGAGCTTTCAAATGCCACGAAAATGAAACAACACTATACAAAGTCTTTCAGAAATCTGTTCTGTCAAATGTCTAAAAAATCGAACGAGAGATAAGAAGGGGTTTAAGAGAGCTGGTTTCTTGTATGACAAGTTCTATAGACCACAAAAATATTATATAATTAATGTCCTCTTTGACATTGGACAATGCATATATTAGTGCTACAGTGGGCTGCTATGCAAAAGTCAGAAGAGTGATGAAACAAATTAAAACCACATTTTCGTGTATCCCCAGCTTAGCTGAGTCAAACCATACTAGAATTGTCAATATATTCTGCCTCAATTTTATTCTAGAGCATTTGAAATGCCCCGAAAAAATGGTGATCCATTTGAAACAACACTATAGGCCTACAAAGTCTTTCAGCAATCTGTTCTTTGTTAAATGTCTAAAAATCGAACGAGAGATAAGAAGGGGGTTTAAGAGAGCTGGTTTCTTGTATGACAAGTTCTATAGACCACAAAAATATTATATAATTAATGTCCTCTTTGACATTGGACAATGCATATATTAGTGCTACAGTAGGCTGATATGCAAAAGTCAGAAGAGTGATGAAACAAATTAAAACCACATTTTCGTGTATCCCCAGCTTAGCTGAGTCAAACCGTACTAGAATTGTCAATATATTCTGCCTCAATTTTTTCTCTAGAGCATTCAAAATGCCCCGAAAATGGTGAATTTGAAACACACTATAGGCCTACAAAGTCTTTCAGAAATCTGTTCTCTGTCAAATGTCTAAAAATCGAACGAGAGATAAGCAGGGCTTTAAGAGAGCTGGTTTCTTGTATGACAAGTTCTATAGACCACAAAAATATTATATAATTAATGTCCTCTTTGACATTGGACAATGCATATATTAGTGCTACAGTGGGCTGATATGCAAAAGTCAGAAGAGTGATGAAACAAATTAAAACCACATTTTCGTGTATCCCCAGCTTAGCTGAGTCAAACCATACTAGAATTGTCAATATATTCTGTCTCAATTTTTTTCTAGAGCTTTCAAATGCCAAAATGGTGAAAATGAAACAACACTATACAAAAGTCTTTCAGAAATCTGTTCTCTGTCAAATGTCTAAAAATCGAACGAGATAAGAAGGGGCTTTAAGAGAGCTGGTTTCTTGTATGACAAGTTCTATAGACCACAAAAATATTATATAATTAATGTCCTCTTTGACATTGGACAATGCATATATTAGTGCTACAGTAGGCTGATATGCAAAAGTCAGAAGAGTGATGAAACAAATTAAAACCACATTTTCGTGTATCCCCAGCTTAGCTGAGTCAAACCGTACTAGAATTGTCAATATATTCTGCCTCAATTTTATTCTAGAGCATTGAAATGCCCTGAAAAATGTGATCCATTTGAAACAACACTATAGGCCTACAAAGTCTTTCAGCAATCTGTTCTTTGTTAAATGTCTAAAAATCGAACGAGAGATAAGAAGGGGTTTAAGAGAGCTGGTTTCTTGTATGACAAGTTCTATAGACCACAAAAATATTATATAATTAATGTCCTCTTTGACATTGGACAATGCATATATTAGTGCTACAGTAGGCTGATATGCAAAAGTCAGAAGAGTGATGAAACAAATTAAAACCACATTTTCGTGTATCCCCAGCTTAGCTGAGTCAAACCGTACTAGAATTGTCAATATATTCTGCCTCAATTTTTTTTCTAGAGCATTCAAAATGCCACGAAAATGAAATTTGAAACACTATACAAAGTCTTTCAGAAATCTGTTCTCTGTCAAATGTCTAAAAATCGAACGAGAGATAAGAAGGGGTTTAAGAGAGCTGGTTTCTTGTATGACAAGTTCTATAGACCACAAAAATATTATATAATTAATGTCCTCTTTGACATTGGACAATGCATATATTAGTGCTACAGTGGGCTGATATGCAAAAGTCAGAAGAGTGATGAAACAAATTAAAACCACATTTTCGTGTATCCCCAGCTTAGCTGAGTCAAACCATACTAGAATTGTCAATATATTCTGTCTCAATTTTTTTCTAGAGCTTTGAAATGCCCCGAAAATGCCACGAAAATGAAAAACAACACTATACAAAAAAGTCTTTCAGAAATCTGTTCTCTGTCAAATGTCTAAAAAATCGAACGAGAGATAAGAAGGGCTTTAAGAGAGCTGGTTTCTTGTATGACAAGTTCTATAGACCACAAAAATATTATATAATTAATGTCCTCTTTGACATTGGACAATGCATATATTAGTGCTACAGTAGGCTGATATGCAAAAGTCAGAAGAGTGATGAAACAAATTAAAACCACATTTTCGTGTATCCCCAGCTTAGCTGAGTCAAACCATACTAGAATTGTCAATATATTCTGCCTCAATTTTATTCTAGAGCATTCGAAATGCCCCGAAAAATGGTGATCCATTTGAAACACACTATAGGCCTACAAAGTCTTTCAGCAATCTGTTCTTTGTTAAATGTCTAAAAAAATCGAACGAGAGATAAGAAGGGGTTTAAGAGAGCTGGTTTCTTGTATGACAAGTTCTATAGACCACAAAAATATTATATAATTAATGTCCTCTTTGACATTGGACAATGCATATATTAGTGCTACAGTAGGCTGCTATGCAAAAAGTCAGAAGAGTGATGAAACAAATTAAAACCACATTTTCGTGTATCCCCAGCTTAGCTGAGTCAAACCATACTAGAATTGTCAATATATTCTGCCTCAATTTTTTCTAGAGCATTCAAATGCCCGAAAATGGTGATCCATGAAACAACACTATAGGCCTAAAAGTCTTTCAGAAATCTGTTCTTTGTTAAATGTCTAAAAATCGAACGAGAGATAAGAAGGGGTTTAAGAGAGCTGGTTTCTTGTATGACAAGTTCTATAGACCACAAAAATATTATATAATTAATGTCCTCTTTGACATTGGACAATGCATATATTAGTGCTACAGTAGGCTGATATGCAAAAGTCAGAAGAGTGATGAAACAAATTAAAACCACATTTTCGTGTATCCCCAGCTTAGCTGAGTCAAACCGTACTAGAATTGTCAATATATTCTGCCTCAATTTTTTCTAGAGCATTGAAAATGCCCTGAAAAATGGTGATCCATTTGAAACGACACTATAGGCCTACAAAGTCTTTCAGCAATCTGTTCTTTGTTAAATGTCTAAAAATCGAACGAGAGATAAGAAGGGGTTTAAGAGAGCTGGTTTCTTGTATGACAAGTTCTATAGACCACAAAAATATTATATAATTAATGTCCTCTTTGACATTGGACAATGCATATATTAGTGCTACAGTAGGCTGATATGCAAAAGTCAGAAGAGTGATGAAACAAATTAAAACCACATTTTCGTGTATCCCCAGCTTAGCTGAGTCAAACCGTACTAGAATTGTCAATATATTCTGCCTCAATTTTTTTCTAGAGCATTCAAATGCCACGAAAAATGAAAAAACACTATACAAAAGTCTTTCAGAAATCTGTTCTCTGTCAAATGTCTAAAAAAAATCGAACGAGAGATAAGAAGGGGTTTAAGAGAGCTGGTTTCTTGTATGACAAGTTCTATAGACCACAAAAATATTATATAATTAATGTCCTCTTTGACATTGGACAATGCATATATTAGTGCTACAGTGGGCTGATATGCAAAAGTCAGAAGAGTGATGAAACAAATTAAAACCACATTTTCGTGTATCCCCAGCTTAGCTGAGTCAAACCATACTAGAATTGTCAATATATTCTGTCTCAATTTTTTTCTAGAGCTTTCAAATGCCACGAAAAATGAAACAATTTGAAACGACACTATACAAAGTCTTTCAGAAATCTGTTCTCTGTCAAATGTCTAAAAATCGAACGAGAGATAAGAAGGGGGTTAAGAGAGCTGGTTTCTTGTATGACAAGTTCTATAGACCACAAAAATATTATATAATTAATGTCCTCTTTGACATTGGACAATGCATATATTAGTGCTACAGTAGGCTGATATGCAAAAGTCAGAAGAGTGATGAAACAAATTAAAACCACATTTTCGTGTATCCCCAGCTTAGCTGAGTCAAACCATACTAGAATTGTCAATATATTCTGCCTCAATTTTTTTTCTAGAGCATTGAAATGCCCCGAAAAATGGTGAATTTGAAACAACACTATAGGCCTACAAAGTCTTTCAGCAATCTGTTCTTTGTTAAATGTCTAAAAAAATCGAACGAGAGATAAGAAGGGGGTTTAAGAGAGCTGGTTTCTTGTATGACAAGTTCTATAGACCACAAAAATATTATATAATTAATGTCCTCTTTGACATTGGACAATGCATATATTAGTGCTACAGTAGGCTGATATGCAAAAGTCAGAAGAGTGATGAAACAAATTAAAACCACATTTTCGTGTATCCCCAGCTTAGCTGAGTCAAACCGTACTAGAATTGTCAATATATTCTGCCTCAATTTTTTCTAGAGCATTGAAATGCCCTGAAAATGGTGATCCATTTGAAACGACACTATAGGCCTACAAAGTCTTTCAGCAATCTGTTCTTTGTTAAATGTCTAAAAATCGAACGAGAGATAAGAAGGGGGTTAAGAGAGCTGGTTTCTTGTATGACAAGTTCTATAGACCACAAAAATATTATATAATTAATGTCCTCTTTGACATTGGACAATGCATATATTAGTGCTACAGTAGGCTGATATGCAAAAGTCAGAAGAGTGATGAAACAAATTAAAACCACATTTTCGTGTATCCCCAGCTTAGCTGAGTCAAACCGTACTAGAATTGTCAATATATTCTGCCTCAATTTTTTTTCTAGAGCTTTGAAATGCCCGAAAATCCATTTGAAACAACACTATAGGCAAAAGTCTTTCAGAAATCTGTTCTTGTCAAATGTCTAAAAATCGAACGAGAGATAAGAAGGGGGCTTAAGAGAGCTGGTTTCTTGTATGACAAGTTCTATAGACCACAAAAATATTATATAATTAATGTCCTCTTTGACATTGGACAATGCATATATTAGTGCTACAGGGCTGGCTGATAAAAAGTCAGAAGAGTGATGAAACAAATTAAAACCACATTTTCGTGTATCCCCAGCTTAGCTGAGTCAAACCATACTAGAATTGTCAATATATTCTGTCTCAATTTTTTTCTAGAGCAGCTGCCCTCAAAATGCCATCCAAATGAAACAACACTATAGGCCTACAAAGTCTTTCAGAAATCTGTTCTCTGTCAAATGTCTAAAAATCGAACGAGAGATAAGAAGGGGTTTAAGAGAGCTGGTTTCTTGTATGACAAGTTCTATAGACCACAAAATATTATATAATTAATGTCCTCTTTGACATTGGACAATGCATATATTAGTGCTACAGTAGGCTGATATGCAAAAGTCAGAAGAGTGATGAAACAAATTAAAACCACATTTTCGTGTATCCCCAGCTTAGCTGAGTCAAACCGTACTAGAATTGTCAATATATTCTGCCTCAATTTTTTCTAGAGCATTCAAATGCCCCGAAAAATGGTGATCCATTTGAAACAACACTATAGGCCTACAAAAGTCTTTCAGAAATCTGTTCTTTGTTAAATGTCTAAAAATCGAACGAGAGATAAGAAGGGGTTTAAGAGAGCTGGTTTCTTGTATGACAAGTTCTATAGACCACAAAAATATTATATAATTAATGTCCTCTTTGACATTGGACAATGCATATATTAGTGCTACAGTAGGCTGCTATGCAAAAGTCAGAAGAGTGATGAAACAAATTAAAACCACATTTTCGTGTATCCCCAGCTTAGCTGAGTCAAACCGTACTAGAATTGTCAATATATTCTGCCTCAATTTTTTTCTAGAGCATTCAAAATGCCCCGAAAATGGTGATCCATTTGAAACAACACTATAGGCCTACAAAGTCTTTCAGCAATCTGTTCTTTGTTAAATGTCTAAAAATCGAACGAGAGATAAGAAGGGGTTTAAGAGAGCTGGTTTCTTGTATGACAAGTTCTATAGACCACAAAAATATTATATAATTAATGTCCTCTTTGACATTGGACAATGCATATATTAGTGCTACAGTAGGCTGATATGCAAAAGTCAGAAGAGTGATGAAACAAATTAAAACCACATTTTCGTGTATCCCCAGCTTAGCTGAGTCAAACCGTACTAGAATTGTCAATATATTCTGCCTCAATTTTTTTCTAGAGCATTTGCCCTGAAAATGGTGATCCAAATGAAACAACACTATAGGCCTACAAAGTCTTTCAGAAATCTGTTCTTGTTAAATGTCTAAAAATCGAACGAGAGATAAGAAGGGGTTTAAGAGAGCTGGTTTCTTGTATGACAAGTTCTATAGACCACAAAAATATTATATAATTAATGTCCTCTTTGACATTGGACAATGCATATATTAGTGCTACAGTGGGCTGATATGCAAAAGTCAGAAGAGTGATGAAACAAATTAAAACCACATTTTCGTGTATCCCCAGCTTAGCTGAGTCAAACCATACTAGAATTGTCAATATATTCTGTCTCAATTTTTTTCTAGAGCTTTGAAATGCCACGAAAAATGAAATTTGAAACGACACTATAGGCCTACAAAGTCTTTCAGAAATCTGTTCTCTGTCAAATGTCTAAAAATCGAACGAGATAAGAAGGGGGCTAAGAGAGCTGGTTTCTTGTATGACAAGTTCTATAGACCACAAACATATTATATAATTAATGTCCTCTTTGACATTGGACAAGGCATAAATTAGTGCTACAGTAGGCTGATATGCAAAAGTCAGAAGAGTGATGAAACAAATTAAAACCACATTTTCGTGTATCCCCAGCTTAGCTGAGTCAAACCATACTAGAATTGTCAATATATTCTGCCTCAATTTTTTCTAGAGCATTGAAATGCCCCGAAAAATGGTGATCCATTTGAAACGACACTATAGGCCTACAAAGTCTTTCAGCAATCTGTTCTTTGTTAAATGTCTAAAAAATCGAACGAGAGATAAGAAGGGGTTTAAGAGAGCTGGTTTCTTGTATGACAAGTTCTATAGACCACAAAAATATTATATAATTAATGTCCTCTTTGACATTGGACAATGCATATATTAGTGCTACAGTGGGCTGATATGCAAAAGTCAGAAGAGTGATGAAACAAATTAAAACCACATTTTCGTGTATCCCCAGCTTAGCTGAGTCAAACCGTACTAGAATTGTCAATATATTCTGCCTCAATTTTTTTCTAGAGCATTGAAATGCCCCGAAAAATGAAATTTGAAAACACACTATAGGCCTAAAAGTCTTTCAGCAATCTGTTCTTTGTTAAATGTCTAAAAATCGAACGAGAGATAAGAAGGGGTTTAAGAGAGCTGGTTTCTTGTATGACAAGTTCTATAGACCACAAAAATATTATATAATTAATGTCCTCTTTGACATTGGACAATGCATATATTAGTGCTACAGTGGGCTGCTATGCAAAAGTCAGAAGAGTGATGAAACAAATTAAAACCACATTTTCGTGTATCCCCAGCTTAGCTGAGTCAAACCATACTAGAATTGTCAATATATTCTGCCTCAATTTTTTTCTAGAGCTTTCGAAATGCCACGAAAAATGAAACAACACTATACAAAGTCTTTCAGAAATCTGTTCTCTGTCAAATGTCTAAAAAATCGAACGAGAGATAAGAAGGGGTTTAAGAGAGCTGGTTTCTTGTATGACAAGTTCTATAGACCACAAAAATATTATATAATTGATAACCTGTTTTTCATTGGACAATGCATATATTATATTAGTGCTACAGTAGGCTGATATGCAAAAGTCAGAAGAGTGATGAAACAAATTAAAACCACATTTTCGTGTATCCCCAGCTTAGCTGAGTCAAACCATACTAGAATTGTCAATATATTCTGCCTCAATTTTATTCTAGAGCATTCAAAATGCCCCGAAAATGGTGATCCATTTGAAACGACACTATAGGCCTACAAAGTCTTTCAGCAATCTGTTCTTTGTTAAATGTCTAAAAAATCGAACGAGAGATAAGAAGGGGTTTAAGAGAGCTGGTTTCTTGTATGACAAGTTCTATAGACCACAAAAATATTATATAATTAATGTCCTCTTTGACATCGGACAATGCATATATTAGTGCTACAGTAGGCTGATATGCAAAAGTCAGAAGAGTGATGAAACAAATTAAAACCACATTTTCGTGTATCCCCAGCTTAGCTGAGTCAAACCATACTAGAATTGTCAATATATTCTGCCTCAATTTTTTTCTAGAGCATTGAAAATGCCACGAAAATGAAAAACAACACTATACAAAAGTCTTTCAGAAATCTGTTCTTTGTTAAATGTCTAAAAATCGAACGAGAGATAAGAAGGGGTTTAAGAGAGCTGGTTTCTTGTATGACAAGTTCTATAGACCACAAAAATATTATATAATTAATGTCCTCTTTGACATCGGACAATGCATATATTAGTGCTACAGTAGGCTGCTATGCAAAAGTCAGAAGAGTGATGAAACAAATTAAAACCACATTTTCGTGTATCCCCAGCTTAGCTGAGTCAAACCGTACTAGAATTGTCAATATATTTTGCCTCAATTTTATTCTAGAGCACTTGAAATGCCCCGAAAAATAGTGATCCATTTGAAACGACACTATAGGCCTACAAAGTCTTTCAGCAATCTGTTCTTTGTTAAATGTCTAAAAAATCGAACGAGAGATAAGAAGGGGTTTAAGAGAGCTGGTTTCTTGTATGACAAGTTCTATAGACCACAAAAATATTATATAATTAATGTCCTCTTTGACATTGGACAATGCATATATTAGTGCTACAGTAGGCTGATATGCAAAAGTCAGAAGAGTGATGAAACAAATTAAAACCACATTTTCGTGTATCCCCAGCTTAGCTGAGTCAAACCGTACTAGAATTGTCAATATATTCTGCCTCAATTTTTTTCTAGAGCTTTCAAATGCCAATGAAAATGAAACAACACTATACAAAGTCTTTCAGAAATCTGTTCTCTGTCAAATGTCTAAAAATTCGAACGAGAGATAAGAAGGGCTTTAAAAGAGCTGGTTTCTTGTATGACAAGTTCTATAGACCACAAAAATATTATATAATTGATAACCTGTTTGTCATTGGACAATGCATATATTAGTGCTACAGTAGGCTGATATGCAAAAGTCAGAAGAGTGATGAAACAAATTAAAACCACATTTTCGTGTATCCCCAGCTTAGCTGAGTCAAACCGTACTAGAATTGTCAATATATTCTGCCTCAATTTTATTCTAGAGCATTCGAAATGCCCCGAAAAATGGTGATCCATTTGAAACGACACTATAGGCCTACAAAGTCTTTCAGCAATCTGTTCTTTGTTAAATGTCTAAAAATCGAACTAGAGATAAGAAGGGTTTAAGAGAGCTGGTATTATTTGATATGTGATCTATGCAAAATCACAAAAAATTAGAAAAATATTTAACACTTTTTGCACACTTGTGGTCCCGAAGTGGAGACCGTTGTCGAACTGCACCATCTTTGGAAGTCAGTATACAATGAATTTAAAGGAATAGACAGTTACAAATTTGTATGTGAAATAACTGTAATATGTAGAATAAACATTGTTTATATCAAAACAAAATACAAAATACTTTTGGAGTTATAAAGCTTCAAACTGGCAGATTTTTCTAAATTTCGATCTGAAAAGCCATCTTTGACACTTTCTAACTAAAAAATTTGATGCACTATGTGTGACATTATTATATGCTGAGAATCAGCATGAAAAACTGTACAAACACAACAAATTTCAGCCTCCTAGCCCTCATAGTTCAAATATTATTAGCATGTAAACATCACGTTGCAGTCAGATTCGCGATATGACATTCTGCGGGCCTATTACAAAAGGGCACATAACTTTCAAACTACAGTGAATATTTCAGTAAAAATTGATATTTTCCCATCAAATAGATATATAAACAATATTAAACATATGGTGAAAATTTCATGCAATTCTGAGATGGTAAGGTGGGGACGAATTCCCGTTTTGGTTGAGTTGACATGGAATGACCCTTCATCCAAGTGACCAAGGCAGCAAGGGATGGACAAAAGTGGAAGGAACCCATTCAGACCCATAGTCCAACCCAATAGGGAATGACGGAAGGAAAGAAAGAAGATATCAACACAGTCCTATACTGAGATTCTACAATGCCAAATTTAGCAACCATAGTGCATGGGTCTGCTTATACCATTTGCCCAACAAAATGAGGCTCATGCAAAGGCACATGCCTGCCTGCCTGCCTGGGGATTACTTATATGGAAAACCGATTTCATTGTTAGAAAATCTAAATCATAATCGCGCATATTAATAAGCCCATGAAAAACAACAAGGTCGATAAAAAATTTAAATAACAAAAACCAGGTTCAATCAGGCCTGTCAAACACACCCACACATACACAGTACACACACACACACACACACACACACACACACACCATTGGCATATGCAAAAATTCAGAAGGCATGCCGTTGGCATGCGGAAATCTATTCTAAGCTATAGAATGTATTATAGATAAGGCACAATTAGAAGCTGGAAAGCTTGGAAAATAATTAGGGCCAAAGAAGCAGCCATGAAGAGTGATCAGGTTCAATGGATCGATAATGCTGATAGCGCCGTCAACAGAATAACAAGTAAAATCACAGGGTGTTATGCTCAATCCTCACTCAAATCACAGGGTGTTATGCTCAATCCTCACTGCCAACACGCAAACACTAAGAACTTGAATCCCTTAAGCCTGACCAATGCGTGCACAGAGTCATGCTAAAGAATGCACTCGGATGACACTGGAGTTCATTGAAATTGTCAAGAATCAAGCAGGAAAATAAACCCACACCCAAAAAGTCAATGGTGCAAGGTTTTACGAAAATATAAAAGGCTTGCCTAAACTGCCTTTCTCATATTTATACAAATCATTAACAGATCACACATAAAATCTTATTTTAATAACAATCTTCCTAGAACTAAGCATTACGGACAGACAGACAGAGAGACAGGGAGACAGAGACAGTCAAATACACTGGCCTTCAACCCACTATGTACAGTATAAATTTCTTGCAACTGATATAACAGAAAACTGAAATGAAAGCCACCCGCTGAGATAGAATGCTAACAACCCAATGGACATGAAAAACATGCGACCATATATCCATCCATCCTAAAAGCAATTTCCAGGGTCCTGATAAATCGCAAAACACAAGGAGACTCAACGTTGGATTATATCCCAAGTTAGCAAATGCATCAGCCATAGAAATAATTAACTTTGGAAAGCACAGATGCTTCTTAGACTTCTCAGGCAAAGCAGCTCCATCTACAAGTGCATTGTGTGGGGAAATGCAGTGTGGCAAGCTAATCCACAAACAAAGTGCCAAGCGCACACGGTACGATCCGAACGTACCGTACACGGTACGTACAGTACATGGTACGGCGCGTCCAGTCTTACAACGTGAAATGGACAAAATCGAATCCCGTGGGTCGCTTATCCCCAGAGTGGATAAAAAGTACCACCAGGCATGCCTGATGCCAACCCCACCCCACCCCATACCCCCTTATCCCCGCACCCTACCCCCGCAGAAATTATGTGGAAAACATTTGTCATGTTAAAATCTTTTGGGCAAGAGATGAATTCCCACAAGAAACCGTTAAACTTAAACCAATAAGGTCTCTCTCTCTCTCTCTCTCTCTCTCTCTCTCTCTCTCTCTCTCTCTCTCTCTCTCTCTCTCTCTCTCTCTCTCTCAATTAGAATCAAGCATAAAATATTCATAATGTCCGGAGCGGAGAGTCTGAAATGAACGAGTCAGGTCGGCGGCTGAGCCTTCAAAGTCATTATTTACCGGGGTCCCCTATTCACTTCCCATGTAAAGCACAAAAGCCGGTTCGGACTCTCACAGCCGACGACGCCTGTGAATGACAGGAAGCCAGGGCACTGTGGCAGCCACCGGCCAGCGCGCCCCGCGATGGCTGGTTCGCATGCAACCTTCCTATATGGCCCACATGCCAAAGACAGGTATTAGGTCCAAAATAGCAAATGGCTTTGCACCAAAAAAACCACATGCTATTCAACACACTGAAGACTGCAGAAGACTGCAGAAATGGGGACACAGCAAGAGGGGACACTTGCCCCCCTCCCCAATATTTTCACAGTGAAATCTAAAACCCATGCTAAAACATTAGGTGTGACCATTCTGTTGCCCCTCCCCCCCCCGAAAAATTTCTGTGGGTGCCAATTGGGCACAGCACCGTTTTATTTTACTACATCAGAAAGAATTTAGATAAATTAATTATTAATTCAACTAACAAAGAGTCCTGTAGTATTTGTACTTCTGTTTACTGGTTTTTATTTTGACTAATCGTTTTGCTCTGCTTAACCTCCGGTGCATTTGATTCCCCTTCCCGTGGTGCATCAACAGTCGAGGATTTGCACATCTTCCTCCTCAATGCGTATGGGAATGTTATTGATCCAAGTGGCCAAAGCAGCAATAATTACAATAGAAGATACCCAGCAAGAAATGTAAAAGCTGGATCCTTACTTAAAGCAATCTAACAGCAAATGGCACAGAGAAAGAGACAGACAGGCAGATAGAGAGATATAGAGACAGAGACAGACAGAAAGAGCATCAACATCAAACAATTTCTATGACTTACAATAAAAAAATTGCATGTATAAATGGCTGTCATAGTAAGGGTAGCAATGCCATAAAAGGTATTGACCAAGAAATATGAGTGACAGGTTCCACAATAGAAATAGCAGGAAGCATTGAAACTATTGTACATACTTACTCAAATCTGATATCAAAACAGTGGAGTCAACCAACTGAACAAGTATAAAGGTACTATCAGTGCATTTACTAAGCAAATCCCTCTATCATAACACATGCAACAAAAAAATGACTGTAACCAATTAAGTAAATTATAGATAGGTCCAAATTCTTTGTCAGATTTAAGATCTTACGATATTTATGAACGGAGATGCTGTAAAAAAATCACCATGCTGCAAAGCTAATGGCACAGTACTTGGACTGGAGCATCCTTTTACCATGTTCAACAAAGATGGTGAAGAAAAAACAACACTGATCGGAAGATCCAAAATCGAACGCATTCCAAAAAACGCGTTTCTGCCGATAGGTTTTTTTATGATCGCTGCATCTGTTCCTGCGGTTCTTGTGAACACAAAAAATGCCTCAAGGCAACCCGACCGCGTACTCTTACAAACGCAAGATAAAAATTGCTAGAATAGCAAACAGAATGCGCGATACGACAAGAGCAATAATTCCGAACAAGAGGACCACACCTGAGCAGTACAATGGCTGCAGACGTGAGACTCGAGTACCTACATAATGTATAGTCAGTATACATAAGCTGAAAACTCTGATAACAAGATAACTTAAGATAACAAGAGTACTGATTGCATTGACAAAGACGCAAATTAAATAATAAATTAAATAATTCAATTATAGGAACACAACTGTAAGAAAACACACGAGGTTACTTCAATGAAAAACTTACCTTCTCAAAAGCACGTCACAGCAATTAGGTAAATGCTCAATTTTCCAGGGAGGGTCAGAGTGCTTAAACGTCCACATGCTAAGGATTACACCCCCCCCCCTCCAACCAGCACATCAAAATTGCTGTCTCCAGCCAATCTTTAATCTGGTACCTTATCTTGTCATAAAACATCTCTTTCACGTGGTCTATTCGCTGAACTTTGCGGCTTGACTTTGCTCTAATTTAGTTGGATTGGGTGCATTATCGGCTGTTGCCTTCGACATTACAACAGTGGGCGCCATAGTAGTTGATATACTTATTGATGGGTTGACTGATTGATTGATTGACTGAGAAACACAATCAGCTTTCAAAACCGTTGGAATAATAATGTAGTGCAATGTGAAAGGTAGTCAACCTGTAAATGGCGCATTGAAATAATAATATAGTGATAATAATATATTATTACTACTACTACTACTACTACTACTACTACTACTACTACTACTACTACTACTACTACTACTACTACTACTATTACTATTATTATTATTATTATTATTATTATTATTATTATTATTATTATTATTATTATTATTATTATTATTATTATTATTATTAAGTTTACCTTGAACGGTTTCAGTGATTTCCTTGTAGGCCTAAGTTAAAATCCATTACACCAACAAGTGAAGATACTCTCGATAATCGTTCCAGAAAACTCCACGGTGAAAAATTGTCCCACCCGAATGTTCACGGATCAGACTTTCGCAACGTTCCAGAACAAAGAATTAATCAATTACAAATTAAATTTAAATATAAAAGAAAAAGTATTTCTCTCGCCGCAAAACAACACGCAAAGGCAAAACTCTCTGTATCTACAGCTGCCGACGGTGATGCCGCTACGCCTTTTGAGGGATAGCGGAGCAATGAAACGTCCGAAGATTTTACATAGAAATTCTCGATATTTCCCAAAACCCGAAATCGCTGTCAACTAGATCTCTTCAACGAAACAGAAAATCGACAATCAGGCAAATAATCTGCAAGTCGATAATTGGAGTTTTTAATTTATTTTATCTTAAAAATATTTACTGCTACTTAGCTTAGAGAGAGAGGGGGGATTTGATAGAAGCATACAAAGTAATGACTGAGAAAGACTAAAAATGAGAAAAGTAGATGTGCCATACGATCGATTCTTTACATTGGCACACTTTAGCAGCACAAGAGGCCACAAATGCAAATTGTTTAAGCAGAGGGTTGGTCCAAGAAAGAAATTTTTTTTAGTGCAATGGTTGTGGACAAATGGAACAGTTTGGACGAGGTGGGAGTGACAGTTGAAACAGTAAACGGACTCAAAGGCTATCTCGGAAAACTAGGTTATTGAATGCGGAGTTGCTTCAGTGGTTTTCACGCAGGCTTGCTTAGCCTCCTAAACCACTTAAAATCACATTATTATTATTATTATTATTATTATTATTATTATTATTATTATTATTATTATTATTATTATTATTATTATTATTATTATTATTATTATTATTATTATTATTATTATTATTATTATTATTATTATTATTATTATTATTATTATTATTATTAACTGGTATAATTCTCTAAAATCGTTCGTAACCACAGATACAGTTGATCCGGTAACAGAATGTATGATCTTAAAATAGAATTTTATTGAACGGCCAGTCAAATGAACACAGAGCGCCCCTAGCGAGTAGCGATTCACAAATAAATTAAAATCACATAATGGCCATGTAGGAACTTCGCTTATCGCTCGTTAGCATTGGACATTGGTATAGCCACGGGAGACAAGAGGTCCGCCCCCCCTCCCCTCCTATTCTGGCTGGGACCGGTCGTGGGATTTATTCAAAAGAGTCGAGAAATTGGAGGTAGGGGTCGTCCATAAGTGACGCAACGCAATGTTGGCACTTTTTGACCCTCCTTTGTAACGCGACGTAAAAAAAGTCAGACCCCCTTAAAATAATATGACGCAACAACGGGCCGACCCTCCATTTCGTCTTCCGATAAGTTTTGACAAGCAAAAAAGGTCAACACCTTATAAATTTTTTATTGCGTTGCGTCACATTTTCGGACCCCCCCTGGGCCCCCTCGTCACACTTCGTAGCAAATGTCCGGACCCCCTCCCCTCTTAAGCGCGTTACGTCATTTGTAGATGGCCCCTAGGTAGCATTATCGAAGAGACTACGGTACATAGTGGCACCAATGTTGTTTCTCAAGAAGTCGAGTTCCCAGTAGAATTTGCAGAACTCGGTCTATTTAGCACCTCAGAAGCGTTTTTTGATCGGTCAACAGTATCCCTAAAACCGGTCGCACTTTTTTTCGGCATCGTCAAATCGTCGACGGCAAGAGACGGTTCAGATGTAGGCCTAGATTTTGCTGCGCTACAACTTTCGCCGGTCGGTCGACCACGGCTTGAAGATGACGACGACAATAATAATGGATCAGAAATGACGGAAGACTGTCGTTGACACGATCCGATGTGCCTGTTAAGACAGTCGTCGAGTTGCTGTCTCTCCTTGTCCAGCACGCGGACATCGTGAAGCAGTCGGGTGTTGGTCGATTGTAACTCTTGGTATTCCTGAAAGCAATGTAGCGTAACAGAATATCAATCAAACAACTTCTATAGCGCCACTATTATAATCAGTGGCGTCGCCAGGAATTTTTGGTTGGGGGGGGGCAAAAGGTGTCTGGCGTGTCAGATTCCTTACCCACCCCTACCCCCTTCACAAAAAACTTTCTCATCGGGTTTGCGCGAATCTGGTAGGTGGTATGGGGCAGGTTGGGGGGGGGCAGTTGCCCTCATTTGCCCCCCCCCGTGGCGACGCTAATGATTATAATGCTCAGGACACAGAGGCGGATCTAGGGGGTGTAGGGAGTACAGATGTCCCCGGGCGCCGAGGTGGAGGGGTGGCGCCAAAATTGGTTTAAGGTAGGATGTTCCTCTACAGATGGTGACCTTTTTTGCTTGTCAGGGTGTTACCGCTAAGTTGAACGAAGAATGAAGGGGCGCCAAAATGGGCAGAACGGCGCCCTGTTTTTACTTCTTATGATTGTCGTCAAGTTGAGGGGGCGCCATCGGTATGCTTTGTCCCCGGGCGCCGGACACCCTAGCTCCGCCCCCGCCAGGACATCAACCGATGGCGCACCAAATCCAAATAGAATTAGAGCCAGGTCAATCCGGAAGATCAGTTCGAAACTGCGGGAGAGCAATTTTAATATCTGTGTAGAGCCTTTGATTAAGAATAACTCAGAAGCTCTCCAACTGCGATTAATGGATACGAATAAACATAGGCTGTCTTAGAATAGAGCATTAGCGTCGCCACGGGGGGGCAATTAGGAGCAACTGCCCCACCTGCCCCAGACCACCTACCAGATTCGCGCAAATCCGGTGAGAAAGTTTTTTGGGAGGAGGGAGGGAGGGTGGGTGGGTAAAGGAATCTGACACGCCAGCCCCCTTTTGCCCCCTCCAACCAAAAATTCCTGGCGACGCCACTGGAATAGAGGGCCAAAAAGTAATGTCAGATATTAGTGTTGGAGTTGTGAAATTTTAGACGGGGGGTTTGAGACTTGCATTAAGACTGAAATTCAATGAATGACAGAAACTGCATTTACACGATAAGCGATTTTTGGGAGGGTTGCAAAGTTAGCTGGGGTTCAACCCCCGCCACTCCCACCCCCACTCCTCCCCCGGCAACTCCAACACTGTGTCAGATCGATGTACAAGAGTGAATTAGTGTTCGAGATTTTTTTTTGAAAAATGCGAGAAATTAATGGGAATGTCTAAAATTTCAACTCCATAAGCAACATTGACTGTCAGAATCCCCCATTCTAAGTGTGTTCGTTGGGAGTGGTGTCCTATAAAACAGCTTCTGTAGCGCACCTTGAAATATCAGCCGGTCATCACTTGACATTCCAAGGCACCCTAGCCTATAGCAGCCATGTCCATCCACTTGTCTTAGTCTGTATTTCTTATTCTCGGTTATAGGCCTACTACTAACAGCAGATGAGCCCAGAGGATCTAGCTCCATGGACGCCCACGCATTGGGGCAAGAGGGGGCACCTGCCCCATGGAAAATGCTAATATATTTTTGCAACTAACTATATTTTGACAAGTTGTAGACAATATTTTCACATTCAGAAACTACTTAATTAAAGTATACAGTATACGATTTTGTTTGGACTTTAGGC
The DNA here is from genome assembly GCA_018105865.1 of Metaphire vulgaris. Lineage (NCBI taxonomy): Eukaryota > Metazoa > Annelida > Clitellata > Crassiclitellata > Megascolecidae > Metaphire > Metaphire vulgaris. The sequence goes on along the minus strand of CM030848.1, from coordinate 14,029,235 downwards.
CTGCCTACTTGGCATCCTGGCAATCTGTTAGAATTGTCAAATTTTGCATTTGAACCCGTAGCTAAAGTATTGGCAGTGACCATTGCGTTTTGCCCTCCGTCCCTGGGTGCCGGCCAAGTGGGTCTATACATGGGCGCCCACAGAAATTTTTCCAGGAGAGGGCAAAACCTAATGGTCATGGCTATGCCACGTAAATTTTTCCAAGAGGGGGCAAAACACATCTTAACACAATGGTCACGGTTAATATTTTAGCAAGGTTTTCAAATTTCAATGGGAAATATTGGCATTTTTATTTTCCAAGAGTGGACAGCTGCCCCCTCTTGCCCCAATGTGCGGGCGCCCATGGGTCTATACCTTAAGAAGGTTGGCCGAGAGATCTTTCCTGCGCTGTCGACATCTCCTGGCTGCTTCTCTGTTCTGTCGTCTCCGTCGACTCCGTCGCAAAGCGTCGTCGTCGTCGTCGACGTCGTCGTCTGATTTTGACATTTCCGCTTTAATCCATTTCCGCTGATAGACAAACCGAGGCGTCAGTCATTACGAAACCCATTCGTTGTTGGTCCTATAATGATTATAGACTTAGGCCTATTACACGAGCTATGAAAGAGAGAGAGAGAGAGAGAGAGAGAGAGAGAGAGAGAGACAGACAGACAGACAGACAGACAGACAGACAGACAGACAGACAGAGACAGCGACAGCGACAGAGACAGGTAGAGAGAGACATAGAGAACAGAGTACACGAAAAACCGTGGAACATAAAATAACATATGATTCCTTTAACCTCTTAACTGGGGATCCCGGATATATCCGTCCATTTTACATTGAGTTACAGTTAAACACACGGTTAAGGGGTTAAACTATATAATATTGTCTACGCGTCATCCCACTAGTGTCATAATCGAAGAAGACATTCCGAAAGGGGTACGGCCGGATAATCGTTAAGAAAAATTGAACATTATATTAGGCTTACTATGTTAAGCCTATTTTAACGAAGTTTCTAACGTCGCCGCTTATGTCGGCTTTTCATTTATTTTTTCTATTTACCTACCAGTCAAATCCGATATCAAGTCAACTTCAATTATTTGCTTTTTCTTTAGCGAATATCGTGTGTTCGTGTTGTACGCGTTTTGGCAATTGTGTGCGGCTGCTTTGTCGGGTACTTAATAGGCCTATAGTAGCAGTTTCTTGACAGCCAGCCAGACTTTAAAGCACTTTCAAAAAGACGATCGGGCGATGCATGCTTTTGCTTAAATAGTTTGTAGGGGAATAAAGTGAAACTCGTAGTCGGTTTTTTTCGTTGGCATTCGGATGGATGTGAAAACAGTCGTGAAAATGCAATTCGATTAATAATTATCCAAAAGAAATTATTAACGCGAATTGTCAACACTTTGAACGCATCGATAATAATATTTTCTGATCGTAGCAAAGCCCAAATTGTGTAGGCCCCTGTCTGTCCGCTTGTTTTAAAAATAGACTAATAATACTAATCTTTATTCGTGACAAGCACAGCTTCAAAAAGAATAGTACACAAACAAGGAAAATCACAATTCAACTGAACAAACGCCAAATAAAATCAAACTAATAATAAACTAAACTGATGTCCACGAGAAACGTTATTCTGACGTGTGAATCTTTGAGATCGAAACTCGTAGAAAAACTGTTCTATCTCTAAGCAAACCTTGAATTTGCCAATTCTGTCGGAGCAAAATTTGACTTTCGAGTCTGTTTTTTCTCAGTCGAGAGAGAGATCGAGATCGGTCGATTGATTGCGACAATTTAGTCTCAGAATTCAGATTATAACGATAACATCAACGAAACCGCCGAAGCAGCATTCGTGTGTTTATTTAAGTTTCAATTAGACTTTTATACGTTCAATCTGTCGCCCTTTCAGTCTCTTTTCATCCTCCACCTCCACCTCCTCCTCCTCCTCCTCCTCCTCCGCCTCCTCTGTATCTTTATATCTGCTTATTTTCCGGAAAGACAGTAAGAAAACCAAACGACTCTTAAAGGGAATACCACAGAACAGTTATAGCAACTGATAAAACCGACGCTCATAGAGGTTTTCAGAAAAGAGGACCAGCTGAAATCCCCACTCTATGTCTGTATGTCTCTGTCTGTCTCTGTCTGTCTCTGTCTGTCTGTCTCTGTCTGTCTGTCTGTCTCTCTCTCTTTCTCTCTCTCTCTCAAGGTCATTTGACTTCTCCAGTCGCACAGTAGCCTCAATGTCTGTCTGCCCATTTGTCGGTCTGTCTTGCAGTTTGTCTGTATGCCACCCTGTTTATGTGCAAGCCAGTCTGCCTGTCTGCGCCCCCCCCACCCTGTGTCCCCTCTTGGTTGCGCCAACATATGCGAGTCGTCCACTCAAATAACAGCCGCCCGCATCATCGCTGCTTGGTCAGATAAATAATTATCAGACGTAAGGTTATCGTCCGTAGGCCTAAGTAGGTCAAGGATTTATACTAGGCCTTATAACGCGTCAACCTTTCTGCTGTTAGTGATGCCATAACAATAATTATTACACCATGGACCTCCTTGAATCCTTCTGTGTCAGATCCAAATGGAATCGTATTCGTATACAATATAATAATAATAATAATAATAATAATAATAATAATAATAATAATAATAATAATAAGAAGCTACATATAGTAGTAGTACAAATGGAATCGTAGTGTAGTAGGGCCTATCCTAGTTTAATATAATAATAATAATAATAATAATAATAATAATAATAATAATAATAATAATAATAATAATAATAATAATAATAATAATAATAATAATAATAAAGTTGACAGGAACCTGAACCACTGACCCTTCCAATCTAGTACCCCTACCAGACATGGGTCAATTAAGAAGAAATTTTGAATAATTATTGTACTACATTTTGCCAATGTGTATTGTAGTAATTACATGTAGTAGTAGTAGTAATTGTAGAGCTATTGTAGATTTACCCAATTAGTGTGAGTTTTATAAGTTCTAATAGTAGTAGCATAGTAGAACCGAAGTCTTGTCAGTAGAATGTAGTAATACATTGGAGGTTAGTAGTCAAAACACAATGGTTAGTAATGGACTCACTAGTTGCCATGCAAAATTTAATTTACTTTATTGCCTTTCAAATAAGGAAACCAGCTAATTTGTCTAAATAATAATAATGAAAATAATAATATTATGGAATTATTCTGAAAAGTAATAATAATAATAATAATAATAATTAATAAAAAGGTTACTTCGAATTTGTTGACTCATTTGCAGGTTTGTGAAACTTTGGGTTTAAATAGGCCTGACACTTAAGTTTATTAAAAGAAGGAACCACTTTGTAATTGTTGTACCCTAATTGTAATTGTAATTGACAAAATCCAATAATTGTAATGTAATTGTAATTGCTTAAAACTGACCCATGTCTGCCCTCTACTACTGAGGTTTATTTTTAAATTATTCGCGTGACACTCGCAGCCATGCCTATCTTCTGTCCACAACTGTTGCACTAAAGAAGCGCTGTTTCTGAGTCTCCCAAACGCCCCTTACAAACTCTAAACGTTTTGCTATATCAGCTATCAGTCCCTTGTGATGCTGCAATTTGTGCAACTGATTCCCCCTCCCTCTCCCCCTCCCCGTTCCCCTCCCCTCCCGGTCCCCTATCAACACCACTGTTTGTTCGTTTAGGCTTTAGCCTGTTGCAGTTCTCCGACTGTTTCGGAATCGTCAAACACTGAGCCCCATTTGGCTTTCTGGAAAATCGTCATGCGAAAAATTTTGACTACGGTCGAAACTGCTAGCCGACAGCAATGCATATGATCGAGAAAATCCAAAGCTCGCAAGATCCCCTCCCCTATCTCCCCACTCAGCTCTCCCCCACTCCCCGTTCGTCGCTAGATTTCCAAGAAGAAGGCCCCATTTAGACTATGCGCCGCTGTCGGCCGTAACCTGTGAAACTCGTCAAATATTTACAAATTCGCACGCGAAGGACAAACTGAAAACAACAACACCAGTAGAAACGCCGTCAGTCGAGTCATTCAATTTCATAATTAACTCACAGCGCGTGAGATATCAATCTCGTCCTAAGCCAAATAAAACCAAATCATCGTTCTCTGGATAAGGTGCTATGCGAGTTGTCAATTACATTACGTAACTCCCCACAGTTGTAGATCGTAAGTAGGCTAAGTAACGTAAAACGTAAGTCGTAAATGCCCACAGTATGCATGCATGTCTTGTCTGGCAAGTTTTAGTGCAACGTTGTTCGCATCAATAGGCTGTTTAAGTGTTTATACTTATATATAGGCCTAATTGCAAAAGCGATCGAATTTTGTTGCTTTAACTGTTTTAATTCATATTATTTCTTAAAATTAAGGATTTTGAACTGGATGCAGCGACGATGGAACCAAAATAGACGTAGGCTTATGTAGCCTACTCAGCACCTGGGATATTGTTATACCCCCTAACACCTCCCAACAATCCCCGCCCCCAATTTGAAACCGGCACCCCCCCCCCAATCTCAGCTATGGGATGACCTTTTTACTTGTCAGACTTTTTGGCAGAGGACCCCATAATTTATCGAACCCCCCCTCCCCCCCCCAATTGATAATCCTAGAAATAGGCTTAACCCTGCTTAGCACCAAGTCTGTCGGGAGTTTTGACGGAGACATTCCACGTTTTGGGGAGTTACTTTCCCACGGTTGGGGAATGGGGGGGGGGGATCGGGTAAAGTTAGTGAACCCGTGAAGCCAGCCACAGTAGACGCCAGCGCCAAGCCTGTGGTCGGCGTAAGCCTACGTTACACTACGACGCGCAAACGCTGCTGTCTGTATTGCTGATTTCAAACACTGAAGACCGTGACCTTTTGAACAAATGGAGCTCTTCAATTACTTAGCTTTGCTCGAATTATCTGCAAGGACAGTGCAACCTATAACATCCTGTTCTAACAAGACGACCAGCCTCTGCTTCTATAGCGCCAGTACTTTGGTGAAATATGCATAGGCGGATTTTATTAAAGGCTAGTGTAGACTTAAGCCTACCCAACTAATCCCACCAAAACAAAAAAATGTTTTTTCCATCAACACCAGGTCTGTCGCGTGCTGGATGGCACCCGCAGACCCCCATGCTAGCCTACCCAAATATTAAACTCTAAATCCGCCTATGGAAATATGGACAAAACGAATATTACGACAGCAAAATGTATGAGATTGTAGCGGCGTAGAAAAAGGACGACGCATAGAGAAACAGCGGACGTTCCTTAGTAATGCGGAAAATCTAATACCTTTCGAGACGCATATATCCATCCACACAGGTGAGGAAATCCGGAGGCGGAAGATGGCAGAGTGGGTGTTAGGCGCTGGATCGATAGGCTGACGGAGCGGGTTCAAGCCCCGTTGGCGCCCCCTAGTGGCTTTCACACAGACGGGAATGAATGCTTCCTAAGCCACTTTAAATCACGCTAACTTTGTTTTTAAAGTAAAACCTCGCGAATTCATATAGCTCCATCGAAAGTAGGCCGCAGTAGCTGCTTATTCTTAGGCCGCCGATGATAACAGAGCGGCGAAAACGAGGCCAAAGCGCAGGCTAAATTACGCGGTCACTTCCCGGTTGGCGATGACAAATTGAAACAGGAGACTAGGACCTCGATTTAAGACGCATTAGCCAATCCCAGAAAGTTCGTCGACAGGGGCGTAGCGACGGGGGGTATCAGTATATATACCCCCAATCAGATTACCTTAAAATTTATGTGTTATTGAGTCATGAGTAAGACGTTTAGTTCCTCTGCTTAATTTAGCATACAGTAGTAGGCCTAACTTGAATTAAACTGCTGTCCAGTTATTACGGATGCAGTGTGCTGTACGTGACTGCAAAGATTGTCACTAGCCTATAGGCTACAGCTGAAAATAATGTGAAAGGCAACAAAAAAGCCCAGTGTTTATTCTAGCCACATTGACATTGCAGGGGGGTTGAAATGTTTGGGGGGAGAAGGTTTGTCTGCCCAAAAACCTTTACGAGCAAAAAAGATCATCACATCTACTCAACATGCCATAATGCTCTTCTGAATATGGTCATATCCTTATATTCTTATGTTTTCCCCTCTCCTAAATAACCCCCCCCCCCCCCAGATCTCGTCACACTTTGGGGGATTTTCATCCCCAATGCAACATATAGAAATTTTGGGGCAGAAGTTTCAAACTTGGGGGTAAATCCCCCAAAATGGCCTAGAATAAACACTGAGAAATCCATCCGCATATTAATGAAAATTTAGAAGGGCCCCTGGTAACAAAAGGTTGGCCGACCCCTGACGTAAACCTAAATGTGTTTGTGCGTTTGTAAAGGCAAACCGAAGGGAAAATAAGCGGTAACTGGCGAAATACTCAACCGATTTCATGGGGTAAACGGTAGGATACCAATAGATTGAAGACTTTGCATGGGTCCAAAGCTTTTGGCGAATTCTCAATAATAATTTCAACACTCCACGGGCAGTATGAGCACATTATGAATACCTTTCTAAATCGGTATAGGCCTATTACAGGCGTATACGGTGTCGCTAGCTTTCTCTTAAAACACAATCTCCTATCATCTTCGAAGCCTCACTTTTAATTTATCGTCGAACAGAGTCTGGCAAAGAGCAAAATAATATTGAAATCACAGAATTCTGAAAGCGTTTACGCAAAGAATCTGTTCTGTAAAACGAAGAAGAAAAAAACATAACCGCAACCAAACCAACCAAATGCCCTGAACCACCGCAGAAAACTCAAACGAAGCCTCACCAAGACAGCACACCAATACACACAATGAACAGCATAAGTCTTCTGCTACGTTCAGTTAATGAATACAGTAACTGCGATGCATTTTACGTTTTGTTTCCAACAAAAAAAAATCTCTATTTCGGCATCTGTTTTTGTTCGAGGCATCAACGCTATTTTTCGCTCAAAACGTAAATACAATTGCGACCCGAAACAGCGCTGCTTCAATCGGAGGCGTATCCAGGAAGTAATTTGGGGGCGGGGGAGAATCGACGCGTGCTGTTGACTTATTGGTAGGGAAGAAAAGACGATGATTCTCTTAGTTATTCGAGCTTCCGGGGTTTTGCCGTGTCAAAAAAATTAGCAGACAAATATCTTGGGGGTGAGTTCGAGGGCGTGCCCCCGTGTGCCCCGAATCCCCACCCGTAGATCCGCCTATGGCTTGAATCGTCCCAGCTACTACGCCGGCGGTAAGAGAGGCAACAGGGGCCCCAACCCAGCCCCCACTATAGACTCGCCTCCTCTAATAAAACAATACATTCTGTACAAACACAAATTTAGATATAGAAAAAAAACGGTTTCCGGTAAAAGTGAAGCCGCACAGCGCCCCCGCCAGTCTCCACACTATCCGGCGTGTATGTCCTGTATGTGCCCGAGTCCGTCGATGATGCCGCCGTGGTGCAGAGGGGGACTCTGGCCCGTCCCCGCCGTGCCCGCCACCGCCGCCGCCGCCGCCGACGACGACAACCCGTACATGCCCGGGTGGTGAGGGGCCATGTGGCCGCCGCCGCCGCCGTGGGCTGCTGCCATCATCATACCGTAGTGCGGATGGGCGGGGAGCAGCATCGCCTGCGAATGCCCGACGGCGTCCCGGAGCGATCCCATCTGCGAGTAGGAGTGAGGCATCCCGTACATGTCCGTCCCGACCATGCTCTGCATACCTTCAGAGAAAAACCGAACACACCTTCGTCTCACTTTAGTTCCTTTTCGTTCGACAGAGCCCTCGGTACGTTCCAGGACTTATTATATATATACTCTTCAGCACCCGGATCATCCCTTGAAGGCGATCGCATTGATTGTAACGTCATGGAAATGCGTTGAGCAAAAACTATGTCTCCGGAAAGAACGGAAAGTTGACGATATATATATATATATATATATATATATATATATATGTCCGTTATATGATCCGAGGTACGTTATATCCAGTAAAATTTATACCCCATTATACTCCCAGATCAAATTCCTGGCTACGCCCCTGATTCTTATTCCTCCTGGGGAACCCTAAGGGGTCCGGGTCCGACCTAACTCTTTTGACCATATACGGCGGTTTACCTGGAGTCCTCATCATATGATGGCTGTCCATGTACATCGTAGGGTCGGGACAATAAGATCCAACAGGACCTAAAACACAAAGAGAGATCCTTCAAACTGTATATTATGAAGCCGGAAATTCTTATATTAAATGCATCAATGTTGCTATAAATTAACGTCATATAATAAATTGTATGATATGCGCTGAAAACCAGTTTAAATGCGTCGGTGAAACAGGTTTATTATGTTTAGCTAAAAAAAACGATGTCATGGAGACAAAATATCATGGGGACAAAAGTCACGGACAAAATGTAACTCTAACTCTAACCCTAAACCGTGACATTTTGTCCGCTAACATTTTGCCCCCATGACATTTTGTCCGGCCACGAAAAAAGCACAAGAATGAATCATGAATAAGACATTTTAAACTTCTAAAACTAATTAATTCAGATTTAGATTACGCGCCCAAGATTAAGCAGAAGCTGCGGTACTGCGCTAGAAGGCGCTATATAAGGTCAGGTAAATTTTACTTACTTAATTCGGGAATTTTAAAATAAAGCATACCCTATATATATACTGCGATAATTGCAGGTTGTTCTGAATTCTCAAATTTACATTATCAATGCAACCATAGTTCTACATATACCGACCTGGTCAGAAAAGAAACGTATAATCATGGGCCTAATCATCATCATCATCATCATCATCATCATCATCATCATCATCATCATCATCATCATCATCAACATCATCATCATCATCATCATCATCATCATCATCATCATCATCATCATCATCATCAGGTTCTCTGTCCTGAGACGGGTTCAGGCATAGACTACTAAATGAACCAATTAGTTGTCCATAGTTCAGGGCTCCATTGTTTCCATTACTCTCTGCATCCTTCCTCCTCCTAGTCTTTTTCCCTTATGTGCTTCCCTCCATTACTGTTCTAAGTACTGATTCTTCCCTTAGCACGCGTCCAGTCCAGTTCCTTTAAGCGAAAGAGAACCAAAAATACCAGGTAAATCCAGGTAAGTGCCCACCTGCCCTATTTGACTGATCAATCATCGGTTGGACAATTCGTCGCCTTGCGTTGATGAACCTGAAATACACAGACAAATCAAAAACATGTCACTTAATAGTAAGACATCAAGATATTCTAAGATATCAAGATACAAGATATCCGATTATCCACTGATTTCTGGGAACTCGTCAAAGACAAACCGAAGCACCGGTTGACCTCTCAAATCCAGTGACGTCACTATAAACAATGATTTGGATGACGTCATCGCAAATAACATTCTTACCAAAAATATGCAAAATTCCATAAGTAGAACTTACGACATACGATAAGCATATATATATATATATATATATATATATATATATATATATATATATATACACACACATATATATATATATATAGGCTATGTTTCTATTTTTTATTTAGTCACAGCAGTGGCGTTGAGAGAGTGGTGGGCACCCGGGACCAAATCAATAAAAAAAACGTTTGACAAGCAAAAAAAGATCACTGAGTCAATTTTTGCCCCCACCCCACCCCTTTGGTCGGCGCCGGGGGCCATCGCCCCACCGCCTCCGTCCCTCTGCACGCTACTGCATGGGCCACGGCTGCATATATATATATATATACTGTTATTTTACTAAGGAAACGCAATGTAACTAAGCTTCATTCACCACTATTCATCTTAACACGTACAAGCAGATAGGGTTACAACCGAACCAACATCACCGCAGCGTGCCCGAGGGTGGTAGACTATCTGCTGACATTACTCTAAACGCTCTGGTACCCCCCTCCCCTCCCCACTCTCAAAAAATCAAAATATGGAAGCGAAGAAGGTTTCGACTGTCATTTCTATATTCCCATCGCCTGTTTGACTGGGTTTTTTTTTTTTGGGGGGGGGAGGGGGCGCGATCGCTACTAAGAGCCAACAGTTTGTTCTCAAGAACGACTTAGAATCAAGCGACTTCTGTGTTTAATTTCGTCATGACTCACACTCTCACACACACACCTCGCATACAGTTCCTAACGACACAGATGACTGCAAGAGTCCCAAACGCTGTGCCCCAAGTTCCCAACCCTAGTCCCCAATTTTCTTCACAGGTTGATGTACAATAATTATTTCGAACGGTGACTTTTGACCGAGTTTAGTAAACACAAAACACAAACACACACACACACACACACACCGTTAAACAACAAAGGTCAGCGTTCACCCGCTTCTATACCAGTACCACCCCTATACTGTCTATGCCAGACTTAGAATCCGGTAGAAGGAAAGGTATACGCGTTATAACATATATTATCCCACCGTTTCGCGTTTACTGTTTGGCGTTAGAAGACCCCCCTCCACCACCCAACCCCCCGATACGGGTCGCCGTTAAAAGGAATATTAGTAGCGGGTAAGAGTTTCATGAGTTTCATTAGAGGGGTTCAAGCAAGGTTCGCAGGGTAGGGTTTTGATTTCAGCGGCGGCAGTTCATCTGACGGGGCGAGATGGGGTTGGTTGGTCTGAAGGGCGGCAACCAAGACTCAAGGAGAGAGAGAGAGAGAGAGAGAGAGAGAGAGAGAGAGAGAGAGAGAGAGAGAGAGAGAGAGAGAGAGAGAGAGAGAGAAAGAAAGATAGAGAGAGAGGCAGACAGACAAGAAAATTCCGACAAATAGTTCAAAAGTAACACGATCAGCATTCCATAACCTGAGGCGTGTAGATCAAAGGCGGAACAACTACTGTATTAAGTCTCAAAGGGAAACCGGTTGATGCGTTTCTTCAACAGAATCAATCGGCAGATGGGGGCAGACTTTTAGAAGTCTTTGCCGCTAAAAGAACTGTCTTCACTTATTGCAGACAAAAACTATCAGCATTCAATCAAGATTAGGCCAGACATTAACCCAACGTCAAACAACGGGATTGTTGTTAATTATGCCTATTATATTATCGCATACGAATGGAAAAGAGCTGTATGAGAAAAATCGCATAATTTCTGAGATTCACCATGCAAATAAATAATTATACGTTTTTTTGGGTGATGATGAAAATCGGACAAAATTTGGATTACCTTTATTAAAATAAAAGTCAACAAAAGCTGGGTGGCAAAACGGGTCGAATCCCATTCAATACGAAAGTAGAATAATGGATCGACTGATTTAAGGTTATCCAATCCGGTGTAACAAAGGTACACCCCAGTTCCCCCCCACTCCTGAATAAAACCAAATGTTCGAAGAACCTGAACTTCCTTCGGGGCATGCAAACGCAACAATTCCCCCCTCCCACTGCCACCCCCACTGCGTGCTTCACTAAATCCCAGCGGGGCTTCGACGACGAAGAAGAAGAAGAAGGCAATTAAAGGCTTCCGTTTCTTACCCTTTAATAAGTACAAACACAAGGGGCCATTACCCGCCCGTAATGCGTCTCCTCTGGCCCAACCAGGAGAACACTGCGAACGCCCCAAATATAGACTATCAGGTTAATGGGCTAGCTGTCCCCCCGCCCCCACCCCGACGACCCCGACCTCTTCGGGTCCAAAGGCAGTCTCCGACCGCCTCAATGATCGCTTCTTTTCTCCGAGGAATTGGGGGACGCCCCGGGGGGCAACGGGGCGCGAAAAGAGGTCCCTTACCACAACAGATCCGAAATTACTGGCACGGAAACTGACAAGTGTCAGCATGGATTCCGAACTGACAGGTGTTCGGACAGGAGATAAAGTATATATATATATATATATATATATATATATATATATATATATATATATATATATATATATATATATATATATCCTCCTCCCCTACAGACCTCAAACGTAAATACAGATCATGAGGGTGCAGTGGGTAATAGCGGGGCATTCCGTTGGTTGCCGGGGTCTAAATGCAGGGGCCATTCGCTAAATTAAGATTACGCTTTCTTAATGGCCGAGATCGAGGATAGGGGAAACCGACCGGAATGTATAATGGCCATTATATCGTCGTCGTCGTCGTCGTCCATCTAAAGGCAATGATCGACGGTCGCGGGGCACGGATAACGTCAGATGTCACTCGGAAAAAGCACACGACGTCCAGTTTAAAAACCCGTAGATAACCACAGAAGACGTCATCATCATCATCATCATCGTCGTCGTCGTCGCATTTGCACCGAATGACACCAACTTAGCTAACGAGCTACAAGATCATGCCACTGTGTGGCCACCTATAGAGCAATCGTCATCATTATCATGATGCGCGATTTTTATTATAAGCTTAAGGCAGTGTGTTATTCTAGGCCTCTTTTGGGGAGGGGGAAATTCCCCCCCAGTTTAAAAAAACCAAAAATTTGTATATGTTGGCTTGGAGATGGAAATTTGCCCCCAAAAGCGCGGAGAGACAAATCTTGTCCCCCCAAACAGTTCAAACCCCCTCCCAATGTCAAGGTGGCTAGAATAAACACTGGTTTATAGGGCTTCGTCAAATTCTACTCAGAGGCGAAATCATTATTATAATCCTTATTATTAATACTAATACTGTTACGAATATGTATAAAGCGTAAGTTCGCAGTGCACCAAATGCGCTAATGTCAGTCAGTGTTGGGAGTGGGACATGTAGTATTGTGGTAGTAAAATATCGTGAATTTATATAGCGCTCTCTAAAGCAAGTATCGTAGTAGCTGCATATTTCTAGGCGCTTAATCTAACGTTGAAATATAGCTATAGTAGTATTAGTAGTATTAGTAGTATTAGTAGTAGTAGTAGTAGTAGTAGTAGTGGTAGTAGTAGTAGTAGTAGTAGTAGTAGTAGTAGTAGTAGTAGTAGTAGTAGTATAGGCCTATAGTAGTAGTTCCTGTGAAATATAAGATAACCAGTAAGTTAAGTAAGATTTATTACTGTTTATTACTGTTTTTCTGCCATTCTGCGATTTAATACATGATTTGTTAACCAAAGATCTGCTAATTTGATCTTCTGATTTCCTTGCAGCTGCCATGAGCGCCAGATACCCTTGGTACGCCCCCGTAAGTTGCCTGACAGCCTTCTAAATTTCGAAGTCTTATATATATATATATATATATATATATATATATATATATATATATATATATCCTAAAGGTGATGTGTGGAAAAATGGAAAAATGGAAAACGGAAGCGGCGAGTGATCCTGCACGACGCCGAAAGACAGATGTCTGATCCGGATCGCCGGAAAGATGAAAGCGAATCCTCCAGATCGACTGAATATCCGCTATATACGGATTGCCACGACGCCCGTATATTTTTCCTTTCCAGAACGGATCAACGCGTGGAAAACGTCACCGCCCACCGAACGGACCGCCGGAAAAGGCGGAAGACTACACGCCGCTTCCGTGCATGTTTGCGAGAGGGAGGAGGGTCGATCGCCGGAATAACAGGTCCACCAGGGGAGCGGGGGTTGTGATCGAAGTCGCCCCGGCAGAACCTGTGGCGACGTCGATAGCGTCAGGACAGCAAAGGCGCTCCGTTAATAATGTCCCCTTCGAGTCGTCGTCGTCCGCGCGTTGTCAGTGTCCGCCGCTAGGAGGCGACATATCCGCGGTACGGAGGGAGGTCGGGGGCGCCGGATACTTGATCGGGGTCTGCAATGACCGACCGCGCAAAAACCGGACTATATTAAATGCCAAACGTAATGTGATTAGTCCGGTTTTTTGCCAGACTATATTAAATGCCAAACGTAATATTAGTCCGGTTTTTTGCACCATATATATATATATATATATATATATATATATATATATATATACGACTTTTCCCACGTCGAACGTATACGGTCAGAAAATAATTAATAGGCCGAATAGAATATAAATAATAAGTAATAATTGGATTTTAAGTGGTTTAGTATAGGATATATCCTGTGTTGAAAACCACTGTCACCGCTCATACATCCCTCTATAGGTCAACTTCTTTTCTTCATCTACAACCGTTACAACATGTTCAGTCTAAACGACATTCTTTTTGAGTATTCTATATGCAAAAAAACAGCACGTATATTGAAATTCAGTTCTTCACAATTTTTAAAAATAATTAACCCATTAGCGTCGCCGCAGGGGGCAAATGGTGGCAACTGCCCCCTCCCCCAACCTGCCCCAGAGCACCTACCAGATTCGCTCAAATCCGGTGAGAAAGTTTTCTCTGGAGGGGAGAGGGGTGGGTAAGGAATCTGACACGCTACACCTTTTACTCCCCCCAACCAAAAATTCTTGGCGACGCCACTGACTAAATGAAGGACCTGGCGAATATCTAACGGAATGCCTAGTAGGGCGATCGAGGGAAGAGTCGCGTATTAAGATAACTGGTTCATTATACAACAGATTTTATAGACATCAAAAGCAAGTCTTATAATTAATTCTAATCAATTTAGAAAAATTCTCCGACAAAATCCACATTTTCCTCTTGTTCAATCTTCATTGCTTTAACCTATGGAAGAATAACCAACATTATATCTCTCAAATTCGATCTACAGGGTTCGAAATAGAGCACTTCCAGCCATTTCATATTACACACTAACGCCGATGACTGTACGAAATCGAGTGAAATCAACGAAATGAAAGTCCTGCAAAATACCTCGCAGAATGACTAGTAGGGCGATCGAGGAAAGAGCCGCGTATTAAGATATCTGGTTCATTATAGGCCTGCGACAGGTTTTATAGACATCAAAAACAAGTTTTATAATTAATTCGCTCTGTGAGAGAAGCATATTGAAGGCCTGTTGAATAGAAGCTATATATAGGCCCTAGAAATGTAAAAATCTAATCGATTTGAAGAAATTCTCGGACAAAATCCACATTTTCCTCTTGTTCCTTCTTCATTGCTTTAACCTTTGCAAGAATAATCAATTATAGCATACTCAATTTCGATCTAGAGGGTTCGAAATAGAGCACACCCCCAGCCATTTCATACTACACACCAACGCCATTGACTGTACGAGAACAAGGGACATCAACTAAACGCATTAGCCTCGCAACGGAGAGGGGCAAATGGGGGCAACTTCCCCTCTAACCTGCCCCAGACCACCTACCAGATTCGCGCAAATCCGGTGAGAAAGTTTTCTGTGGAGGCAGGGGGAGTATTGAGTAAGAAATCTGACACGCTAGCCCCTTTTGCCCCCAACCAAAAATTCCTGGCGACGCCACAGTGAATTAACCCCTTATGCGCTAACAAATAATTAATTGCCTAACCTAATATCCCACTCCAACACAGTGGAATTTTGAATATCGCTCCGCATTAGTAAATTCTATATATAATCAAATCTCGCTTAACCCCTTAACCGTGTATTTAACTGCAACTCAATGTAGAATGGACGGATATATCAGTTAAGGGGTTAATACCTGTTTAGATGTCTGGCAGGCAGACTTCCGATGCCGAAAACCAATCTGCACTCGAATTTTTTCCTCCTAATATATATCTATAGTCTGCGAATTATCGACAGCCTATATGCATGAAATCCTTCATTTTCCCTCTAACGCATAACATTATATATCACCTGAACCACAGAAAGGTTTCAAACATACGTAGGTTACTCGACTAAGGTAACATTTACACTTAAATTCATCGTAACGTTACACAAAATTTTCTCTGTGTACAACAACAAGCAATAATAACAATAACCTTCATATATATATATATATATATATATATATATATATATATATATATATATATATATATATATATATATACCTGCATGCCTACTAAAGGATTATTTTATTAATAGCGGTATGGGGGGGGGGGAGATTCCCCCTCCCTCCCCCACAAATCGCGCCCTGGTTACCGTATAGCACTAAACAGAAATGAACGTCGAGTTCCGTTAGATAGATGTCCATCCATCAGTTATATAGGTTCGTACAAATCAGAAAAGAAAGAGGTCGCGATTAATAATTAAGCATTTTAAAACGATACGATCGATGATGGATAACTAACTGTCCATGAACAGCTCACCAGTTGTTTACTTGGGATAAAGTTAATCCGCTCTGTTCTGCTAATTCCTTCTTCTGATCCTCCGAAGGATATGGATGCTAAAATTCAGAATTATATATATATATATATATATATATATATATATATATATATATATATATATATATATATATTATATATGTTAAAACACAAAATTTCACAAAATTTCTGATTTTCAAAAAGATTCAAAACTTTTCAGATGATACTTTTTACATATGAAACAGATGTGAATATGAAATTTCTGGTTGAGTGTCATGGATGAACCGATTTAAATGCAGAAGACGATGGCCCATGTTTGCAATAGCGATTGATATCAGTGTAGTAATGGATGCTAAAGATAGTGGCTCAATATGGTGCTTGAATTCGATCTATAACATGACGAAATAACTTTCAAATGTGCTGTTGTATTTGCTCAAAAACTCTGCATTATTAGCATTATGCAACATCGGGGCTTGTCAAGCTGGATGCGCTATAAATACAGAAGACAATTACCTAAGTTTACAATAGCGATTGATATCGATGTAGTGAAGAATTCTAAAGACAGTTGCTCAATATGGTACTTGAAATCGATCTCTATAACAGGACGAAATAAATGTCAAAGATGCGGTTGAATTGCACAAATCCTATGCAATATTAGCATTATATATATAGAATAACGAGGGTTGTCATGGATGAACCGTTTTAAATGCAGAAGGTGATGGCCCATGTTTGCAATAGCGTTTGATATCAGTGTAGTAATGGATGCTAAAGATAGTGGCTCAATATGGTGGTTGAATTCTATCTATAACAGGACGAAATAAATTTCAAATATACGGTTGATTTGCACAATATACAGTGCATTATTAAAATATGGAACAACTGGGGTTGTCATGCTGGATGCGCTATAAATACAGAAGACGATGGCCTAAGTTTTATAAGCGAATGATATCTATGTAGAGAAGAATGCTAAAGACAGTGGCTCAATATGGTGCTTGAAATCGATCTCTAACATTACGAAATAAATTTCAAATGTGCGGTTGTATTTGCTCAAAAACTCTGCATTATTAGCATTATGCAACATCGGGGCTTGTCAAGCTGGATGCGCTATAAATACATAAAGCGATGGCCAAAATTTACAATAGCGATTGATATCGATGTAGTGAAGAATGCTAAAAACAATGGCTCAATATGGTACTTGAAATCGATCTCCAACATGACGAAATAAATTTCAAATATACGGCTGATTTGCACATATATACAGTGCATTATTAGTATTATGGAACAACTGGGGTTGTCATGCTGGATGCGCTATAAATACAGAAGACGATGACCTAAGTTTACAATAGCGAATGATATCTATGTAGTGAAGAATGCTAAAGACAGTGGCTCAATATGGTGCTTGAAATCGATCTCTAACAGGACGAAATAAATTTCAAATATACGGCTGATTTGTACATATACAGTGCATTATTAGCATTATGGAACAACTGGGGTTGTCATGCTGGATGCGCTATAAATACAGAAGACAATTGCCTACGTTTACAATAGCGATTGATATCGATGTAGTGAAGAATGCTAAAGACAGTTGCTCAATATGGTACTTGAAATCGATCTCTAACAGGACGAAATAAATGTCAAAGATGCGGTTGAATTGCACAAATGCTATGCAATATTAGCATAATATATATAGAATAACGAGGGTTGTCATGGATGAACCGTTTTAAATGCAGAAGGTGATGGCCCATGTTTGCAATAGCGTTTGATATCAGTGTAGTAATGGATGCTAAAGATAGTGGCTCAATATGGTGGTTGAATTCTATCTATAACAGGACGAAATAAATTTCAAATATACGGTTGATTTGCACATATACAGTGCATTATTAACATTATGGAACAACTGGGGTTGTCATGCTGGATGCGCCATAAATACAGAAGACGATGGCCTAAGTTTACAATAGCGAATGATATCTATGTAGTGATGAATGCTAAAGACAGTGGCTCAATATGGTGCTTGAAATCGATCTCTAACATGACGAAATAAATTTCAAATATACGGTTGATTTGCACATATACTGTGCATTATTAGTATTATGGAATAACGAGGGTTGTCATGGATGAGCCGTTTTAGATGCAGAAGGTGATCGCCCATGTTTGCAATAGCGATTGATATCAGTGTAGTAATGGATGCTAAAGATAGTGGCTCAATATGGTGCTTGAAATCGATCTCTAACAGGACGAAATAAATTTCAAATATACGGCTGATTTGTACATATACAGTGCATTATTAGCATTATGGAACAACTGGGGTTGTCATGCTGGATGCGCTATAAATACAGAAGACAATTGCCTACGTTTACAATAGCGATTGATATCGATGTAGTGAAGAATGTTAAAGTTAGTGACTCAATATGGTACTTGAAATCGATCTCTAACAGGACGAAATAAATGTCAAAGATGCGGTTGAATATGCACAAATCCTATGCAATATTAGCATTATAGAATAACGAGGGTTGTCATGGATGAACCGTTTTAAATGCAGAAGGTGATGGCCCATGTTTGCAATAGCGTTTGATATCAGTGTAGTAATGGATGCTAAAGATAGTGGCTCAATATGGTGGTTGAATTCTATCTATAACAGGACGAAATAAATTTCAAATATACGGTTGATTTGCACATATACAGTGCATTATTAACATTATGGAACAACTGGGGTTGTCATGCTGGATGCGCTATAAATACAGAAGACGATGGCCTAAGTTTACAATAGCGAATGATATCTATGTAGTGAAGAATGCTAAAGACAGTGGCTCAATATGGTGCTTGAAATCGATCTCTAACATGACGAAATAAATTTCAAATATACGGTTGATTTGCACATATACAGTGCATTATTAGCATTATGGAATAACGAGGGTTGTCGTGGATGAGCCGTTTTAAATGCAGAAGGTGATCGCCCATGTTTGCAATAGCGATTGATATCAATGTAATAACAGGAACATCTTGCATTATCCATGTATCTTTAATTCCCTTCGCTAACTTTGATAAGAAAAAACTGCTGGGCTTCCCCATATTTTCATTTTGTAGCTGACGTCTAACCTGTTGTAACGCTACACGTAGGTAACATCTGAGTAATTTCTTACCCAAACAAGTCTCCCCATTCACCAACCCACCAATCTACAGCCATAGAGATATATGACATCAGCTAGCTGTTACATGTAGTATCTAGGTTAGTAAGGTAGAATTAACTGTATATATAGTTGATTAATTGGAAAAACTGTCTTGTCTGTCTGTCTTGTCTGTCTGGGTAATCGACGAATCCCGCCATACCTTAAGCAACTATTTACTCCAGCTCTTGAGAGTGGTGGAGCTGCTTCTTTTCCAGGTGGTGGAAGTGGAAAAAACCAACCGGACAATATGAGAAGCGGTTCCAATAAATCTCGACGTACACACGGGAAGGAAACGGAAGGAACAAAGGGCGGCGGGCAATAGTCGACCCGCGCCGGGACGCCCCACCGACCGAACGAAGGCCCCACCGACCGACCGGGCGGTAAATGGCCGGAGCTCTTTTGTGACAAGCGATGCGTGTGTGCGTGCGTGTGTGTGTGTGTGTGTGTGGGGGGGGGGAGGGGAAGGAGCGGGTCTTTGGAGGACCGACCTGAAGGACTCGTCTGCGACCGAGGTCCGGTGAGGGATACTCAGTTGTCACCGGACGGACTATCGATCATGAATTAGCAGGACGCGACGTGGAAGGGAGGAAG
This sequence comes from Metaphire vulgaris, assembly GCA_018105865.1. Classification (NCBI taxonomy): domain Eukaryota; kingdom Metazoa; phylum Annelida; class Clitellata; order Crassiclitellata; family Megascolecidae; genus Metaphire; species Metaphire vulgaris. Next base: position 14,009,491 of record CM030848.1, on the reverse strand, counting down.
TGGAGGCTGGGGTGGGGTGGGCGGTCGCTCCCGGCTCCCCGCCCCCATCCCCCACCAGTCCCCGTCCCCGAAGAAGTGTTTGCACTTGCGAGAGAGAGAGAGAGAGAGAGAGAGAGAGATCGGTGAAAGAAAAACTAAGAATTCGCTTGTATTGGATCGTCGTCGTCGTCGTCGTCGTGATATATTTATTCTTCGGCGGAAGAGAGAAGCCATTCATTACTTCCGTGTATTATGAGGCGGATGATTTGTGCGAAGACCCCACCGCTGCTGCTGCTGCTGCTGCTGCTGCTGCTCAGCAGAATAAGACCGCGGAATGAATCGAAGGGGGATTGGATCAGTCAGCTCACGTCTGTCTATACCTGCATCCCTCTCTCTGTCTCTCTTTGTCTCTGTGTCTGTCTCAACACCTATCTCTCTCTCTTTGTCTCTGTCTGTCTGTCTCTCTCTTTGTCTCTGTCTGTCTGTCTGTCTGTCTCTCTCTCTCTCTCTCTCTCTCTCTTCCCGGTTGAACAGTAACGAGAGAAATCTTATACTGGACCTCTCGTCCTCTTTTAATGGCAATTCCATCAACCTGACGATTCTTAAAACACGGTACCGTTTCGAGCGCGAAACTATAAACTATAAACCATACAAGCGACCCAAGTTTACACAACCGACAACATGGCAACTGTATAGCCCTACATAGGCATACAACTAAAAGAATTCGTAACTTACCATAACTCTGTATATACATATCATTAGGATTTCGATATCAAGTGTTGGTTTAAAAAAACTGACAATTACACATAGTGCGGAGAAATGTCGACATCATCATCATCATCATCATCATCATCATCATCATCATCATCATCATCATCATCATCCACCACCACCGCCAATACAACGTCAAGTTACAGAGCATCAGTGAAAAGAAGAATGAAACTGCTGGATGGCATGCTAGCTCATGCTAGCCTACCCAGATATTAAACTCTAAATCCGCCTATGACTAAGAGAGATGACGATGATGATGATGACGATGGTGATTATGATGATGATGACGTCGACATTTCTCCGCATGAGCTCCAATTACCGGATTTTTTACCAACACCAAAAAACGGGAGGGACAAAGATTGTCAAATTTTCAGGCACAAGAGAAACACTCACAAATCTGAGGCCATATTTAAGCAAAACACTTTTTAAACATCGGGGGATGGATGAGGAGTAGGGGAGGGGGGTAGATTACCGTTAGGTGTTGAAAGAGCCACGCCCGCATGATGTTCGTCGCAATTTTGGGGAAGATTCCGCGTTTCTTCTGACGTTTTGCGGCCGACCCAGGGGCCTCCGAGTCTTCGTCCGCCGTCCCGTCCCCCGACCCGAGACTGTTGTCCAGGCCGTCCCCTGAAAATACAACGGAAATCGTGAAAACATTTCTTGCTGCATTTTAATACGGGATCGCAACGCGATTAGGCCTACAATTGATAACATACAGTAGAAACTCGTTATAAAGAACTCGGGCTACAACGTATACTCGATTTTTTGCAGACCCGCTAAGTACGTTATGACGAAATTCTACTGTATAAGAGATTTTTTCTATTAACCCCTTAACCGTGTATTTAACTGCAACTCAATGTAAAATGGACGGATATATCCGGGATCCCCAGTTAAGGGGTTAAAACGTGAATATAGTCAGAAAAATATGTAACTGCGTCACAAATTAATGCTATCCCTGTTCTCATCATTGCTGTCATTATCATTATTATCATCATCATTACTATTAGTATCATCATCATCATCAACAACAACAACAACGACAACTTCGTCACCATCATTAGCAATATTGCAGGATGTTTCTGTAACGGAGGCTGTGCCTTATTGGAGGCAGTGTTGATGTATCATTAACATTGTATTATTTCAGAGGTTACAGAACAACACAGCGCTTTAACTCGGGATACATTCCGTTATCTGAAAAACATGTGTCTGTCCGAAGTGTATAGGCTATCTGCCTTTGAAAGCACAGCCATCGGGAAAGGGAACCGGTACCTCATCTCAGTGGCGTAGCGTGACTTTTGGGGGCCCGGGGGCATCTTTGCCATGGGGGCCCCAGAGTTTCGAGCAGACGAGCAAAAAACGTTATCACCTCCTTTTTTATCTGACGAGCAAAAAAAAGGTCGTCAGCACATCATTTCTAGGGTTAGGGTTAGGTTAGGGTTAACCCTAACCTAACCCTAGCTTAGACCCCTCTTCGGGGCCCCCCGCCCGGGGCCCGGGGAGCTGTCAACAAAGTGCCCCCCCCGCGCCCCCAACGTTACGCCACTGCCTCATCTCTCTCTCTTTCAGAAAAAGAAGAGGAGGAGGAGGAGGAGGAGGAGGAAGAAGAAGAGGAGGAGGAGGAAAAAGAAGAAAATGAGCTATCGTCAGACATTTAATCCATCCTGGATAAGAGCATAAAGGGGTTGACTGAAAATGCAGGACATGAAAATGCGAGAAAAGAAAAAGGCGGACGAAGTGCTAGGGGGGTGAAAATGCAGGTATGTAAAATGATGGACGAAGAGGCCAGGGGTGAAAATGCAGGCCAGGAAAAATGCGGACGAAGTGGCAGGGGTGAAAATGCAGGCCAGGAAAATGAACGACGAAGTGGCAAGGGGTGAAAAATGCAGAACCGGGGAAAAGGTGGACGAAGCGGCAAGGGTGAAAATGCAGGCCCGGAAAACGGTGGACGAAGCGGCATGGGGTGAAAATGCAGGTCCAGAAAAAGGGGGTAACAAAGGGGCATTACAGTGTATCTTGGTTGTTTTTGCACCGTTTGAACGTTAGAAACGTAAAAATCTGCTATGTAGATGTATACATATTTAGCATATCAGTCTTCATTATCACACAAACACGGCTAGCCTATATATTTGTATTAAACCAAGTCGCGCCAAGCAATTTCGGATACCTCAAATGCTGGTAACTATACGCGTTTGGATTTTCTGAGAGCTGTGAGCCACAGCATGGGAGCCCATACTGAAGCGCTGCATTACCGAGGAGATAACGAAGCTAATGCGATGAAGAGCAGCGCATGGAAGAGCCGGAGGTTGCGGACGCTGTCATCGTTTCTGAGAGTCCACCACCACCGACTGAAGAACCACAACCGATCGCCGACGCATGTGAAATTTGCCATTTTGGCACCTCGTGTTGCCGTTGCGCTGGTGCCGTGCGGACACTCGAGATTTTGCGGTACGTGTGCTGATACTGTGGCGGCGATGTCGGGCCATTGCCCAATTTGTCGCTCCGATATTACTATGGTTATGCGTTTGTTTACTTAGTCCATTCAAAGATTAGTTATTATTTACATCTTACTCAAGTAGTTTCAATACTGTTTGTTATTTTGTTTATCACCACTTATTAGCAATATGTTAGGACAGTTTTGCATTGAGATTTGCATTTTATTTTTGTTTACGACCACTATTTAGCCATATTTTAGAAGTTAACTGAAATAAAAGTTTTGCAGAGATTTGCATTTTATTTTTGTTTACCACCACTGATTAGCAATATGTTAAAGTTAACTGAAATCAGTTTGGCATTTATTTCCTAGGCCTGCATTTTCACCCCTCCACTTCGTCGTTCATTTTCATTTTCACCCCTTGCCACTCCCGTCTTTTCTCGGCCTGCATTTTCACCCCTTGCCACTTCGATTTTCTAGGCCTGCATTTTCACCCCTTGCCACTTCGTCGTTCATTTTCTAGGCCTGCATTTTCACCCCTTGCCACTTCGTCGTTCATTTTCTAGGCCTGCATTTTATCCCCTGTCACTCCCGTCTTTTCTCTCCCTGCATTTTCAGGCTATTTATATTTTTTTCAAATTCATTTTCCAGGCCTGCATTTTCAGCGTTCCCGCATCAACTCTCCCCTCTCCCCTCCCCTCTCTCCTCATCTCCTCTCTCTCCTCCTCTCCTCTCCTCTCTTCTCCTCTCGTTCCTCTCCTCAGCGCCAATCCAAACCGTATCACTTATGCCCCACGATTGGACAGATACCACCACCCGGCCAAATCTTAATCTTTGTGCCTTCCTCCTTTTCATCACCGCCCCCTCCCCTCTTCCTCCACTCCTCTCCAGTTTCTAAACCAGTTCCGACCTAGTAATGATCGAGACCAACATCGATGGAACACGTTTAATAGGTTTTATTATTCAGAGCGTCTTTCTTATCAAGACGAAGAATCGTGACGTTCCAGGAATCATCCAGACCAAAACAAGACAGCAAAACTCATTCAATCTACTCCAGGCTTAATAATAATAATAATAATAATAATAATAATAATAATAGTACTACTACTACTACTACTACTACTACTACTACTACTAATAATAATACTACTACTACTACTACTACTACTACTACTACTACTACTACTACTACTACTACTACTACTAATAATAATAATAATAATAATAGGCCTACTACTACTACTACTACTACTACTACTACTACTACTACTACTACTACTAATAATAATAATAATAATAATAATAATAATAATAATAATGTGTCAAAACGAAATATCGTTGTCCATTCCATCGAATACCTTCTTTTCCCGTTTATTCCAAGTCAAAGCATTCTCAAACACAGTAACAAACTTTTCAACCACAAAAACAATTCAACGAACGAGATTGCAAAACGGCAACACCGAAAAACTAACAACCAACACCAGTAAGTAAGTAAATTCGGAGTGTAATAACATGCACTCAGTCAAACTCGTTCGAGACGTTCCAGCGTTGGAACCAAAAGATGGACAACGCGAACTATTCATCATATTTATGCGTACCATTTTCGCTGTTCTCGCCTAGGCAGTGTTGTAGGTTGTGGTTCGAGCGACTGTTTGGTCGGGGGGTGTCACCGGAGCGTGAAGATTCGTCGTCATCGCGTTGACTGTAAGAGGGTAGATGACTGGCAAGATCAGAAGAACCCTAGGATATGGAAAAATTCCAAGTCACGAAACGCAAATATATATTTCATCTATGTTTTCGCTATCCAGTTTCAGACGACGTGAAAACTGTAAAACATAGAATTTATAAATGCCCATAACGCTGAAACTGCGAGTGACTGTGACATGGGTCCATTTTTTTAAAAACCAAAGCCAACCCAAACCATCAAGACCCAATAGGGTCACTTGACCCGACCCGACCCGACCCACCGCAATACATTACGATTTCTTAGATCATGCCTTATTTTCTTACCCAACCCACCATAAACATGTACATTTCTGACCCAACCAACCCAATCTAATCCAACCAAATCCTAGTCCATATCTGTGTGTGTGTGTGTGTGTGTATGTATGCTAATTTTTGACGATGCAGTATGCTTGTGTATTGTAGCATCAATTTATTATTCAGAAGTGTACAAGTTGGCCTTCTCATTTTTATTTCAGTATTTAAACAGCGTATTAACAACTTCAAATATAACGTATAGCCTACTGTGTAAATATTTATATTTCTAATATAGGCCTCTATTGTAGACCCATTCAAACAGTTCCTTGATAAACTTATGCCAAATTAAAACGACAGATTGAAAAATTGCAAACAATAAATCATATTATCTTACTTTTTTTAAATCTATATAATTAAACAACAGTGTTTCAATTAATATGTGTAACGTTTTCTCGAACGTTCGTTTTTCTCACGCTCATAAAAATAAATGACATGGCAAAGACGGCGATGCAAGAGGCCCCTAAGATTGTATAGCAGTTTGCAAGATGCACAACAAATTACGACCAAAGAAGATAAATCTATTTTAAGTGCAAATTCCTAACAGCATACGATACTATACCGTGCTGCAGCCAAACCCTGAATTTCGAACAGCTGTCTACGGGGGCGAACGGAAAAACAACAGTAAGCTGCGACGAAAGAAACACACAAAGAAAGGAATACCAGAGAAGAGAGACCGAACTGCCTGATGGAAGCACCCAGGTGGTAGGTGGGTGGACGGACGGGGGGGGGGCTGGAGGCTGGATGAGAAAGCCGAAATATCTCTAACCAACGACACGCAAAAAACATGATGGATGATGATGGGCCAAACGCAGTATACGTGAATCTCTTCAAACGAAAAAAAGTGTTCTTCTGCCTGTCAATCTTCTTTTTCCAGAGATACTTGGATATAGTTATTTGTTCCCTGCAAGTATCCGGTGTACTTACTGGCTTTATAGTTATAGGCCTATTAATAGGCGGCATAATGTTACACACATGCATACTCGGCACCTCGCCTTCTAAGACTATCGTATATAGGAATGGATTACATCACATAGGATTATACTGTTCCATTCTTCAGTGGCGGTTCCAGAAATTCTTGATGGGGGAGTGGTGAAAATATTTATAGGATGTTGGTGGGGCGATGCAAAGTTTTTTAAAAGAAATGAGAGAAAAATGCAATTTTTCTTAGTGTTTTGGCCACTAAAAGTTAATAAACCTTTCCGGAAAAGGCTGACAAGCAAAAACACAAAAAACGTCATTCACAGTATTTTTCTGTAGATTTTTTCTAAATTAACCGCAAAATGGGTTAACAAGCAAAAAAAAGGTAATCGCGCGTCAGCAGTATTAAGTTTACCGAATGTAAAAGTTATAATTTTAAAAAAGCTTACGAAAAATATGTCGACAAGCAAAAAAAACTCCGGCGGGGGACGCATCCCCCCTTCATAAACATGGTGGAACCGCCACTGCCATACTCGTGTCTATTGTTCATCGCTGTCCAGTAACATTGCCTGGGTGGTCAATTCGGTGCTAGGACAAAAAATGTCCTGCAGGACAAAACGTCACGGACAAAGTGCATGTCATGGGGACAAAATGTCACGGACAAGATGTAGTAATGTTAGCAAAATTGAGGGGAGTAGGCCACACCTTCTTAGCAGCAGCAGCAGCAGCAGCAGCTCTTTTACATTATAGGCATCGGTAAAATTCTTAAACTAATTTGGGATTTCTTTGAATTATGCAATTTCGTTTTGGCGCCCAATACATGCATGGGCCCTGCTGCCAATGGCAAGAAGGCAATCAAGGCAGGCTGGTCATTACAGACCAGAGGGTCACAGTTGAAGGGGGTAATGATGGAAGTGGCTCCGATGTCTTCTACTGGGACACGTCCTAACCCCCCTCCCCCCATCCCCCCAATGCACATTAGAGGAAATTAAAGGCTAATCATTAGCCATTTCATGTCCGACGTCTGCAGCACCCTCCTATTACACCGGCTTAGAATAATAATAATTCTTGACTTTCAACGCCGCCGAAGAAGAGCCCTCGAGGGCAAATATATAATCGACTGACACAAGGGGACAACGACTGGCACCCCAAACTGTCACCCGCTGGGTCCTTCCTGCGCTTCCGAGGCCCCAAAGGGGACCGGCAACCAACCGTGATTACGGGCGACGTGAAAGAGACCAGCCGTCCGTTTCGATTGGCCCCGGACTAGAGTTCGGTAACAATCGGGCAGCCGAAGAGTTTTCGGGCCAGTGGATAGGCATACGGCCTGTTGTAGTCAGAACCAACAGACCCGAAATAGGTAAAAAACTGACTGACTGACTGGAGGAGGAGGGTGGTGGGGTGGGGGCAAGAGAGAGGAGGGACAGACGCCGAAGGAACTAGTAGAGCGATTACATTCGGGGCGAGGGTTTTTCTCATGGGAGTTTATTATAAACGAAAATCAAGGCCATATCCGTCGGCGTTCTAATTTGGCGAGGGGGGACAGAAAAACGAGCAAGTCAGTTGAGTAACCATTACAAAGTATTGTTGAACTGAGACTCGACTTTGTATATATATATAAATATATATATATATTATCATCCCTACTTTCTTCCCTGTCTTTAAGGCACAACACTCCATATTTATATATATATATATATATATATATATATATAGATATCCATTCATAACACTGTAGGCTACAGGACAGACATTGTGTAGCCATAAGCAAATCACCATTTGGGCCATCATTGTTACAATAATTATTCAAAGATTGTAGGCCTTCATCCGCCTGCAGAATATTTTAGAATAGTAGAAAATGAAAAGAAAGCATAGATTCAAATCTATACTCTTAAATAAATAAAATTTATTCCTCTCTTCCTTTGTCTCTTTCTATATTGGTAATCTCCCTCTTTAAGTTTATATCTCCTGCTCTTGCCTTTCTATGTATATTAGCAGCGGATATATTATAATATAAATAATACAGGTGACCCCTCTCTCTCCCCGGGGACTCTATATTATATTGTCACTGTCTATCTCTCACCCTCCCTCCCTATATATCTCCTCTAAGTCTCTTGCCCGTTGGTTGCGGGGCAATTGATATGATAATTAACTGACCCCAGCCACACTGATTTAGGGAGATGGTGTGGATAGATAGATGTCTGCATTTAATTGTTTCCCTTGGCAATTGTTCTCACTGGCAAGCGAGCGGGGAGGTTTCATAGGTGAAAACATGGCTTTCGTTATACTGTACTTAATAGTACCACACTGTACAGCATAACGAAAGTGATGCTTTGACAGTGAAATGCACCTGAGTTTGTATAATGGCGAGATTAACGAGGTCAAATTACATTGGACCAAACCCAATGCCTTGATGGCGAGGGCGAGAGGCGAGGGTGGCGGCTGGATTCGATGTAGAATGCATGGCATCTGATCCGTTCCACTCAACGCGTGGCGAGAGACGAGAAATGGCGGCTTAACGGGGGCGAGATAGCGAGGTTTTACTGTATACGAAAACAAGGCTAGCTCTCGGCCGGCAGTGGCGGTTTCCACCAGTTGTAGTGCCCCCAAACAGAGAATTATATATATGGCCCCCAGTTGGGACCCTATACTTAATGCTACATACATTAAACAACAAATGGTTCCAGCGTCATGATTAGAAGTTCCCCAACGCCCCCACTTGCCAAATCTTAGAGCCGCCATTGTCAACCGGTAAAATCGAAACGGGGACAGAAAACGAGCAACCGCCATTTTTTGTCACGTTGTAAAGCGTTAAGAGAGAATAGAGACTCGATTTCGAGACGATAAAATTCACGACGGTTATCAGGCCCTATAGGCTACTGCTTATTTAAGGCACAACACGGCCATTTGTGGCGAAATTGAGAATTCGAGAGCAGAGAATTAATTCGGTCGGAATAAAGGACAGACCTAATTATTACGAAAATCACCACGCAGTAATCAAAGAGCAAGCGAAATACAGATTGTATTCATCCGCTGCAGAATATTTTAGCTGAGAAAATGAAAAGAACATAGATCCAAATCCTACTCTTAAATAAGCAATATAAGCTACCAAGAGAAGATAATTATTATATTGGTAATCAGCCATAACAAAGTTTATATATATATATATACAATATATATCTTGGTTCCAATATATATTATATAATTATAGTATATATTGGCATATATATACTATATATATAAGGATGAACAGCTATACATATTTATATATATATATATATATATATATATATATATATATATATATTGATTTGATATATAATCATTACTACTACTCTGTATGTTAGTTTCGGAGTAAAATTGAACACAAACATAATATTCATACACACACACTATATATATATATATGCTAAAAATTTCATTAGTTTGGGTGGAGAGATAGATAATGGATGACTGAAATTTGCCTGGATAGAATGATCAGCACGGCATCTGATTTATTATCCCACTACGCCACTCCGTCGAAATTTCCAGAAGGTCCTATATCGAGAGCGCCAATATCAATGGGCTCAAACGCCAGGCATCCAGCAACAGTTGTATGGAACAAACAGAGAATTATATATATAAATATATATATATATAAGTGAACGATTCTATATATATATATATATATATATATATATATATATATAAGTCTAGACAGCGTCGGTTCCAAGCAGCTAAACGCTTGAATTAAGATCTTAGAGAACTCTGCTAGTCTTCGGGTAAATCGTTTAGCATTTAATAGCGTTAACATGGCATTTTTGTCACGTTTCCAGTCTTGACTGTGAACCGTCACTCGGCGTTTACATAGCGCCAGTAATTCGGCATGATTATCGGATAGCAGTCTTACCATCTTTTCAACGCGTCATTTTCAAATTCAGGCAAAGAACGTAATCTTTCTCCTCTACAAAAGTGCTTGGCATTGAGAATTTTGCCTGTGGTATTCTCTATTGCGTAAATTGGACATTTTTAAGGACATTTTTAAACTACAGAGAATGGTATTGGCAGACGTGTGATTGGCTAGCACTTTTGACACAGAAGTGAAGAGCACCTGCTAATCAAGTCTTTTTTAAAAATTAGGCCACTATCTCTTGTATATCAAAAGTGCTTGGCATTCAGAATTTTGCCTGTGGTAATCTCTATTGTGTAAATTGGACATTTTTAAAGACATTTTTAATCTACAGAGAATGGTATTGGCAGCATTACTCATGGGGATGAACAATTGTGCCAGTTTTCATCACAATCTGAGATTGTGACGTCCGATTTTATTCAAAAGCGTGTTGATTTGATGCGGAATTACCCTTTTCTTATTTTAGTTTCGGAGGAAAATTGAAATGAAATGATAATATTCATATCTGTACACTCTATAAGCACAATTATTACTTAGTATTGTTTATTTGGCACTGTATCGATTGTCATTTGTCTACGTACTGCAGCTCAAGCGGAACTTTTTTTACAAATTATCATGAAAATTTATGGTGCCAAATTGCATAGTAAAAGAAAACAAAAACTTGCATCCTTTAAAATTGTTCAGAATGTACCCTATAGCTGTTCCAAAAGGCATGCTAATCCAGAAGTGAACGATTCTTGGCTTTTATGGACTTTAGCCGCTGAACTAGATCTAAGTCTTCAACTACTAAGTTCAAAGATTCAGATAAATATAACATGTCTAAAAATAACATGTCGCCTATAAATAGATATATATATATACTTACGCGTTCGTGCGTCATGCTGTGTTCGCTGTGGAAGTCCCCCGCGTTTAAGTTTTTCGACAGGATCGAAGGGCTGTTGCCCATATCTCGATCGTCTATAACAAGGTCGATTGGCATTTTACCCTTTAGACAGCTGATGTATCGGTGACAGAAGTTATCGCAAAGTTCGTGTACCTGGAAAAGTGCGAAAAACTTAAAGAATGCGATGGAAAAAATGCAAAGTGAATAAATATACTTAACGGCAACATAAGAATCGGGTTCGCCCTATTAAGCTATAGGTAGTAATGCGTCACAATGGGTCAAGAGACCCGCTGACCTATGTTGTTCATATTTTTCTTTGGTTTGTTGTATATGGCATTTTATTGTAGATTGGCTATTTAATTTTGTAATGCTCAACAACCCGGTTTTGAGATGGTTTCACGCAGTGGCGGTTCCAGGATTTTTTGATGGGGGTGGGGGTGGGAGTGAAATGAATTCATAGGAAGCTGGTGGGGGGATGAAAGGAGAAGGAAAAATCGATAAACTTTGCCGAAAAAGGCCGACAAAAGGGAGATTTCCCTCTAATTTTACTACACTTTTACCGAAAAATAGGTTGGCAAGCAAAAAAGGTCATCCGCAGTTTTTCCCCTAGACTTTTACCCAAAAATAGGGGTTTCACTAGCAAAAAAGTCCGAAAGTCCGGTGTGGGGGGATGCATCCCACTCATCCCCCACGTGGAACCGCCGCCGGTTTCACGGCCACGAAATATTCCGATATTTAACTATTTAACTACCAATGACCGGTGGCTGCATGGGGGACTGTGTGCTGTTACTGCATGGTCAGTGGTTCAATGGATAACAGGGGGTCGTTCTCGAGTTACCCACTGCCACCGGATCTCCTCACCAAGCATATGCATTTACATCGGCATACAGTACTATTCCAGGAAAAGCGTCTAATTAAACCGACTCTTCAAATCACATTCTGAATCTTATACAGAACGTCTTTCATTTACTAAAATACTTCATTACCGCGCGCTCTCTCTCTCTTTCTTTTCCAACCCCTCTGCTATATATATACATTCCTCCACTACCTCCCCTCCCCTCCTTCTCCTCTCCTCCCCACCCTCCCCCACTGCGTCTACCCAACTGACTATCCCATTCCGATATTCCTTTTAAGTTGATTTGATTTCGGAAGCATTCCTCGCTAAGATGGAGAGTAGAGAGACGGAGAGAGAGAGAGAGAGAGAGAGAGAGAGAGAGAGAGAGAGAGAGAGAGAGAGAGAGACAGTGGAGTTGTAACCGATAGTCTTATAGGTCGGCGCCTCCCGCTGTGTGCCGGGCGATCGGCTTGAACTAAGAGCCAGTTAATGCTCGGAGGCAGATTAGAAGTCCCTGGTCTATCCATCACGCGGTCCTCGACCGGCGCTGAGACGGACGCCGCCGCCGCCGCCGCCGCCGCCGCCGCCGCCGCCGCCGCCGCCGCAGTCAAATATTCCATCTCCCGTCCCGTCCAAGCAAAGTAAATAAGTAAGTAATTAAACGGTCTAAACATCCAATTGCAGGGATCACGGAGAGAAAGAGAGAGAGAGAGAGACAGGCAGACAGACAGACAATTACAGGGATCACGGAGAGAGAGACTTACAGACAGACAGGCAGGCAGACATCCAATTGCAAGGATCACGGAGAGAGAGAGAGAGACAGACAGACAGACAGACAGACAGACAGACAGACAATTGCAGAGATCTCGGAGAGAGAGAGACAGACAGACAGACAGAGAAAGAGAGAGAGACAGAGAGAGAGGGGCGGGGGTTTGGGAATTCGAAATCCCGTTGAATTGGATGCCGGAAGAAATAATCTGGATCGAGTTCCGGAAGGGGAAAACGAAAAAGACTCTATAAGCTGGGACGAAATAGCAGCCATCGAGCTAAGACAACAGCCATGATTGGAAACGCGAGTCGTCGCTGATGACGCGAGAGAGCAGATCAGCTCAAAGTCGATCCTCGGATGCAAGATGTCTTCTTCTCTTGCGCAAGGACTCAAAGCCAAACAAGGAAACCCTCTCTGAAAATTCTGAACGGCCACCAGCGCAAATCCAGATCTTGCGAATTTCATTTACAACATTTTGTGCAACTCAAGATCATAGACTATTATTAACCCATTAACCGTGTATTTAACTGTAACTCAAAGTAAAATTGACAGATATATCCGGGATCCCCAGTTTAGGGGTTAACCAAGGATACACGGGATGATCTGCTTTTGAAAAGAAAGAGCTTCAAAGACGAATGATGACCTGTAATACATTTCCCCGGTAAATTTAATACCCGAAATAACGTTACTATTAACCCCTTAACCGTGTATTTAACTGTAACTCAATGTAAAATGGTCGGATATATCCGGGATCCCCAGTTAAGGGGTTAACCAAGCGTTTCTCTTTTCTTCACAGCAGAGCCTCTCTCATGCAGTGTTTATAGCTTCGATTGTCGGTCCATATTCTGGAGGGATAACTAACTATATGGTTGGTTGATTCGCACGCCGCAGGGAAAGATTTGGCAAAAATCTTCCCGCAACACCGCCTGATTTGCAGCAACACCTGGCTAGCATCAGCAGTTTATTTCGGAAGACACTAAAAGACACGTTTAGGGGCGTGTACAGAACACCTTCTTCAACTTCTGACATTTATCGAAGACAGCTTGTCTGTATACAGGCGAGAGGCAAAATCATATTCCGAGGTCTATACAGTATACCTATAACGTATCTGCAACAGTTGGGTGCTTTCGACAGCATCGCTTGACTGCCGGTTGTCAAGTTAGCCAACAAAGCCATCACAACGAGAAGCAGATGCAACAAAGCACAGCGCCCAGTGCAAAGGTATTCAGCATATTCGAATCTTGGGTCAAATTTGACGAGTTTTATCTCGAATCCTTTGAATGGCGATTTAAAAAATCAAAAGATGTTTAACCTATAGCAAAATGCTAATGTCAGAGATATATATATATATATATACGCCCTCGATCGTCCAATTTAAGAAAATCGGAATTCACTGTAATTCATTAACCCCTCAACCGTGTATTTAACTGTAACTCAATGTAAAATGGACTGATATATCCGGGATCCCCAGTTAAGGGGTTAATAAATGCGGGGTGGGGGGGTAAAAATTCACCTATTCACGTATTTATTCACAATCAATTTAAATAAGTAAAGAACAAAATAGGATAGGCGAATTTCCATGACGGAAAGAATGGCAAATTCTACTTTGGATAGTTTAACTGAAAACCGCCCGTTTTTTAATTCACGAACGCGGGAAGCAGTGAAAAACTATTCAAGCAAGACCCCCTCTCTCCCTCCTCCAAATAAAATTGGCGATTCAACGTCAACGGCATACGTTCTCGTGCCACATAAGAATGATTGACCGCTTGTCACGTGAATATTTACGGGGTGGGCGGGGGGGGGGCGGGGCGGAGGGCGGACTGGACCGGCGGGACCCGGGGGATGGAGGGGCAACAAACGAATGACTCAAAGTGACAAAAAGTGGAGCGATATTTCACAAAGCCCGGCGCAGTGTAACAACAGTTGAGCTATTATCTGTCAAAATATTATGATACGTCAGTCATGACTGTGACTGACTAACCGACAGCGTGACGCATCGATTCTTTGACGGGCCGCTCGAGCACCGAACGGGATCGATAAACAAACAGCGGCGACATGTTAGCGCCGCCAGGATAAACGCCGCCGACGACGACACGACGGGAACCCGAGTCGGTCGGTCGCCAGAGGGAGCCGCTCGGGACAGGGCGACCACGCAGGCGGCAAAAAAAGACCCATGGTCCCGTCAGAAACAACAGAGCACCACGATTGCTGTATCTATCACCACAGGAGCGCCCTCTGTCTCTCTCTCTCTGTCTCTCTCTCTGTCTCTTCTCTTTCTCTGTCACCCTCTTTCTTCTGTCTGCCTGCCTCTGTCCGTTCTCTGTCTGTCTCTGTCTCTGTCTCACTCTCCTCCCCACGCATGGCGTACCTTGAGTGACACGTCTGCTGATGAGCTCTGTCCTCCTCCGTTGATCTAGCGCAACACCGGGTCAAACCAAACACACAACGCGTGTCAACGTCATTACATCGTTCCGCACATTAATCAAAACCGGAGACCCTTCTATAAAATATAATACACTCCTGGCTTCACACTCATGCGTGGAAGATATCAGAGGCTGCATTCTGCACTTGTTTACTGCAACGATTCTTGCAATACTATTCCATCAGATGTCGGAAGAAAACTTTGCTCCGTGCATATAGCTGTGCTTTCTCTATTAGGTCCGCTGCTGATGTTGGAAAAGATTTTCAACAATGTCAAAACTCAATTCAAATGGAAAAGGGCTCGGAAATAGTCAAGCATTTGGAAGTCACTGAACTGTTATCTCGCGCCAATCAACGAACGTGGATAACCTCTCAAATTCTCTAAACTTGCGGCCTCGTTGTGGAAATTGAAATGCCTTCAGAGAGAAGGAAAGAAAGAAAGAAAGAGATAGAGAGAGAGAGAGAGAGAGAGAGAGAGAGAGATAGAGAGAGAGAGAGAGAGAGAGAGAGAGAGACAGACAGACAGACAGACAGACAGACAGACAGACATTGAAAGGCTGTCGTTCGTCCATTTCAGTGAATGATGCACACCAAAATGGCGTAATTTCTATTAAACAGTAGAGTAGCCAGGGCCGTTGAGAGAAATTCCGGACCCCTGTGCAGAGTACATGCGGGCCCCTAAAAAGTTTAAAATCTGGCGACGAGCATTTTTTGCTTATCAGCATGCCAGCAAGCAATGCCTTTGACGGGTCCCCATCTAACCCTAGCCCAACCCCTAACCTAACCCGCCCGGGCCCCCTACAGATCGCCGGGCCCCTGTGCATTTGCCGCCCACCCCCCTCTCGGCGGGTCTGAATGGAGCCCTTAAGCTGACCGGTGATCTGCTTGCCGACGCCCGAAAGTTTGAGTTCATTCCGATTTTTTGCTTCTCCCCCTCTCCCCCCCGCTATTCCCTTTCCTATTTTCTATATCGGATCTCAGAAAAATGATCTTAGAAATCCTGCATCATTGAGGCTTGCATTTCTCAAGCCTGAAGCGAGGTGAATCAACGTCAAGCCAATGCACACGTATACAACAGACTGAAAGAAAAGCATTTAAGTCAACTTCTATAGCGCCACATATTTTTACAGACGCCCCATCCCATGGGCTCATCAGATCCTTATCGCAACAAACGAACTAAGTCAAAATTCCGTCTGTCGAGAACAATAATCTCAAACAGTCTTCCAAATTCTCACAGCTTGGTATCGCGGTACCCTATATACTTGCTTTGAAATTCGCCGCGGCGAGCAAAGGCGCAAAGCGACGGTAATAATAAGAACGATAGTATAGGCAGCTATACTGGAATATTTTGAGACAGACCCAACCCGCGAAACAGAAAGGCCATATAGGATGCCCCAGCGAGCACCGACAGACCATGAAATTATCAGCCATATCTCAACAACAACGACGCCTTGTCGAACGAGGCCTGTCCTCTGTATTATAGTTACTTGCGCTAAATAGTCCGGTCAGACAATATTCAACCACTCTCGAACACAACACAACGGGAATATCTCGAATTTTTCAGAATTTCGCCAACACTACAGTCCTATACAGCCTAACACTCACTACACTTAGAACCAGCATACATATGTTATCTTTTCCTGCGCAAAGTGTATTTAGATTTTAAAAACTTGGCTATGCTATAACATTGAACACAAAAACAACTGTAGGAAACAATAATATTCCATACAACAATCAGAACTAGTCCAGAGGCGTAGCCATGAATTTGAACTGAAGGAAAATCTTTAAAAAACGTTGAAAATCTTAAAAACACATTAAATACTGTAAAGTAGCCTGATTTGGGGATTTATACCGATATACTCCCTCATATACCATAAGTATAACAGCTAAGCATCCGATTAAGTACCATGCAGAGGATGCTAAAAAGTACACAGGTATTTACTTGACACAATCCACTCACCTTTTCTAGCTCTAAGAGATGAAATCGAAGAACCTGGATGGCCTGTATCATCTGTTGATAAAATAACAAAAACCCAATTAAGTTAACTACAAACAAAACATGTATGCCGATGGACTAAACTTGTAAAATTAACAGTTTAATCAATAGTAGGCCAAATGGTAAGTTCTCTACCATAAGGCATCTCCAATTGGATTTTACGCGGCCCGGCAATGAGATGATGAGCAAATTGGTTTATCGTTGCCTACTTAGCACATAATTATGGACTTACAACTTGTCCAAGGTTATTACGTAGTGGCTAGAGTCAGATTTGAACCCGCGACCATCCGACTGCATGGAAAGCGTCCTACCACTAGGCCTAATCCGTCGGTCCCCAGAAATCAACAAAGGTTCAATACATTATTGATTTTCATGCTTGTACATTGAATCGATTCGGTAAATAACTCTCTTTTTTTAGTTCTGCAAATACCGCGACCAAAACGCACGGCAAAAAAGTCATTAATCATTTTCACAGTTGTCCACTTTTATTGACCAGTAAACATCTGCATTGTCCAGAGATTGTTTTACTACGGAAAAATCTGTCATTTTCAATTGATTGTTTTTTAAAATATCAATGCAGGATTGGCGTAAGTCTAACATTTCCGCTGATGTATACCAAGGTAACCGTAATCACAATATACAGCAAAATTGCACAGCATTGATCAACTTAAAGTTAAATCTAACTGTGCAACCCATGCACGAAGCGTGGCTCTGTTAACAATTTATCAACAACATGGTCTTATGCCTACAGTCTAAGAATTTTGGGTTTCCCAAAATTCTAGACAAATTTCTGCCCAGCCTCTCGATAGGAGAAAGATGGGGGCTACAAAATCCCCGCTATTTTGACACCAATATCATATTTCAAGTCAATTTCGAACAAAAGTATTGACAGTGCGGCTCTAGGATTTGGCAAGCGGGGGCCGTTGGGGTGGCAACTTCTAATCATTGGGGCAACCATGTGTTGTTTAATGTATGTAGCATTAAGTATAGGGTCCCAACTGGAGGGGCCACTGTGGGGGCAGGCACTCAATAGGGGGCACGGGCCCCCTGCCCCCCCCGGTGGAGCCGCCACTGCAGTGCGGGTGTAGCATTGTGACTGTACAAATACGTTGCTGATCTCCGTTTAGGTCCAAAAACTTGCGCCACAAAATGTTCGCATCTCGAAAGCTGGTAATGACAAACATTGGCGTAACTACGGGAGGGCAGGGGGTCCCGAAGTCCTATAGCTACGCCACTGGTGACTAATAATCTGTTTCCCGAATCAAATATAAGGTAGCCGCAATACTGTTCACATCTGTAAAATACTATCCCCTGTAAAATAATATGCCTTCCAGCTCGGTCACATATGGTTCAAAATGCTATTCGCAAACTGTTACTTTTAAGCAATTATATCGGTCCAGATTCAACACACAGGCTGCGAGCAAATTGATTGTCTAAAATTAATAATTGTCTCTAATTAATTAATTAATCAATCAATTAATCAATCTATCGGACAACAAATCAAATTTGCATAGTTTAATTAAATTCGAAATTACAAATTCATGTCAAATCATCTTTTTACGTCGTGCACTGATTGTCCTTTCATGAATTACGCATTTTTAAATTCCTATCACCAGCAGAGCGAAAAATTATGTTTATTAGAACATATGCTATATGACCCGCAAAGTTTAGAATAGGCCAACACCGCATGCAGTACGCCCGCCTGGCATCCTACCCAAATATTAAACTCTAAACCCACCTATGCCGCCTGGTGACGGTAAGTATTAATTGGTTTCAATTAAAACAGTTAATGAAAAGATTGACAATGCTGCTCATCAAATATCATAGAAACGATTTTTTACGTTCAATCGCTTAAATGAATTCGTTAGCAAAGCACAATAGAATGTGTGATTTCTGCTTTGTGTCGACAAATCGAAATGCACTGAAACAACATTAATGAAAAACCTAGTGCACCACAGTGTGTATATATACGCTAATGTAACGTGAATTTAGCGTTGCCATGTGTTTCTGTAACTTAGTGTATAGTAGCGTAAAATAAAGCAACGTAGGCCTAATTGTAAGACTGTAAATGACCTCGCAGGCGAATCGACGTATAGGCTAATTTACATTCCTCTGTAAATAATTACTGGCCGTAAAGTCCTCGAAATCAGAAATTCGCCTACTCAGTACGCCTCTACTCACCAGACTGTCCAGTTCCTGATTAGTGGAAAAGAAAGATTTCTCAGACTTGGCCTGAAACATCGTATAGTATACATACATACATACATACATACATACATACATACATATATATATATATATCGTATATATATATATATATATATAATATTCAATCGCATCAAAAGTATGGCATACTTGAATATACAATAGTAAAAGTGCCGTTAATTTATTAGAACGTATACTTGTATTTCAATACATTATGTCGGTGCATGGTGAAACCTTGGATGCGCCGAAGTATCGGTACTAGTACTCGGAGTACTTAAAAACCGTTATCAAAAACCCGACAAACAGTTTAGATGACGGTGAAAGTTTCGAGAAAGAAACGAGTCTCAGTGTGGATAAAGTTCAAACTATATGTACAAGGACAAACACGCGCTATTCATTGTACAAGTGAAACAATGCTATACGAAACCAATAATACAAAGACAATACGCTTAAACATCGGAATCATCATCATCATCAGCTCATAGTCCCCTCAGGAACCGTCGAGACCAGTAGCATGCTGAACGATTCTTTTCCAATTTTCGCGGTCTTGTGCCGCATGTATTGCCTCTCCAAGATTTAATCCCGTCCACTCTCTGATGTCGTCGAACCATCGTCTTCTGGGCCTTCCAGGAGGGCGTGTTTATCACATCACTGTCGGTATATGTATTATGAAATATGTATAGTACCGGTACCCGCGCATCCAAGACCATGCACCGACATAATGTATCACCGTTCTAATAAATTAACGGCACTTTTACTATTGCGGAATGGACTTCTGGTTATTCACACAATGCATCGAAGAAAACTACCACCCGCTGATCAGGTATCGCCATTGATCGCAGCGGCGTGGCCTGGATTCTGGAATAGGGGATGGCATCAACATTTTCCGGCAAAAGAGTGATGACGAGCCAAAAAACATCATCCCGTCATGCGTTCTCCTCGATTTCATAATACTGTCTCCCCTTGCCCCAACTAATCCCAAGACCGGTCCCAGTCCGAATAGGGGGTGGGGGCGGGTCTTCCCCTCCCCCGTGGCTATGCCAATAATATAATTATTGACCGGCAGAGCAAAGGTATGAATTAAACTGACGCAAAAGTGCAGGTAATGTAGTGTGATGCACTTTTAGAAGTTTCTTAAAATAATAACTAAAAATATAGAAAACAACAGCACAAGAACAGAGGCTTCGAAACCATTTGTAAATGAATGTTCATGCCTGACGTAATAATAATAATAATAATAATAATAATAATAATAATAATAATAATAATAATAATAATAATAATGGATTTTTACCACTGCTCCTCATTTTACCACCGCGCGAAAAAGGCTGAGTCGACCTTTAGGGCTCCTGCAGTAAATAACTAACTGCACAAATATCATAAATAATAATAATAATAATAATAATAATAATAATAATAATAATAATAATAATAATAATAATCATATGGTTCACGAGGGTCTGTCCTGTGTGAGAACCGTTATGTTTGGTGTCATGGCATTGAGAGACAGAATAGTTCGTGGCATGACTGGGCACAGGAGTCATTTCTGAGTCCACCGCTAGATTTCGGAAATACGAGATGAGAGCCGACCGACCGACCGACCGACCGCCAGGCGAATCAAGCAGGCGCGGATTCAGCTGTCTTAGCTGTAACAAGAATAAACTGAAATTCCGGGCACACGTGTATATCTTAGTGGAATTCCGCCTTCCTTCCAAAACGGCCTACGCAAAACAAAGGATTTTAGCTACTAGCTCCACGCGCAGATGTACGTACACAACCTCGCCACACCATACAGACAGACAGACAGACAGACACACACACAAACACACACACACATACGTACACAACTTATACTTTTCTAACGAAACTTATATAGGCTATTTAGAGTCAGGCTTTGGCTACTGTAATTTCATATACATTTTTTAACGAAACTAACTTAACTTTTTATATATTTAGAGTCATATATATATATATATATATATATATATATTTTCATGTCTCCGGACAATTTTTTTTAAGTCCCTCAGGAATGAAGTGGACGGGTTAAAAAATATATATATATATACAAATATATATATATATATATATATATATATATATATATATATATATATATATAAAATAGACGCGTTTTGAAAACACATTAGGACTAACGGCACACATTTCATAATCTAATCCAACATTGCGAAGCGAATAAATCTTATCTGTAATCCAGTAAGTACCGTAGTCAGCGGGATATTTGCTAGGTTGTATCAACGGGGGGCGGGGGTTGGCGGAGACAAAGCTCTCGCACTGGAATGTCTGCAGTTGAGTAGTAGCCGTGTCATTTTAAAAGGCAAACGCGCTGCTGGAACCGACGTTTACACAGTCCTCCATGTGGAGCAGTCGCTATTTTGTCTCGTTCTCTCTCTCTCTCTCTCTCTCTCTCTCTCTCTCTCTCTCTCTCTCTCTCTCTCTCCTCTCGACGACGAAAAAGTACCGGGGCAGCAGGAAGAGCCGCGGTTTGTGCGATAAGAAGCCAACCAATTGACAAGAGTTCTAAGAAGATCGCTGATAGCCCGAGTGGCTATTGAAAAGCCAAGATTGAGAACAGTAGCCACCGAGAAGGCCGAATCCAGTACTCTGGACGACGCAGTATTGATGTACTTAGCCACGTTTCTGCGGTACTATATCTTCGCATCGATAAACATGTCAGATCCGCCTCGATACTTTTATCTGCAGTACCCAAAGCGCTGCCGTCGGTCGGCTCCCTCTCTGTCTGTCTGTCTGTCTGTCTGTCTGTCTGTCTGTCTGTCTCTCTCTCTCTCTCTCTCTCTCTCTCTCTCTCTCTCTCTCTCTCTCTCTCTCTCTCTCTCCTTCTCTGGTGTCCTGGCGTACTGTATACATGACCCAGATAAACAGTAGCGGTACAAAGTAAAGTCGTAAAACGCTAAGCACGAACAAGTTGTTTGGGGTTAAAGTCTCGACGATCACTGTCCGTCGAAGATGAGCTTTTCAAGTGTCTGCCGGAATTTCACTCGAGCGACACTAAATCAGAGACTCGTATCAATTATAACCGAAGAGCAAAAGACGGAAAATTTACAACCTGCCGATGTACATACATATACATTGAGGCCTACGTTTACGCAATTTGCCGATAATGTTGTTAATCGTGACTCCTTATCTCGGATATCCACTTCAACAAAGTATAGGCTACACCAGAGTAAACGACCACGACAAAGCGGTCGCCAGGTCAAACAAATGTAATCAGGACACCAAAGGGAGTTTTAAAAATATTCTGAAATCTAACCTAAGCACTATAACAGAGTCCGCTATATTTCGAGCTCTTTGAATGACTATAGACCTAATAACACTGCACGTAGCTATATACTATAATCCAGCTCAATGATCTCCTAAATGTTGCAGAAGTGCGAAAATAATCAATTTAATTTTTGTACGATAAGCGTGGAAATATGAACGAAGGGCTAGAACGCCCAAAAATAAAATTTAAAAATTCTAAAAAATTGGAAATTAAAAATTCTGACTACAGTCCCACGGAAACTTGCAGACATAGCCTACATGCTGTAGAGTGTAGACTGTAGACTATTCATTCAGCACTGTTCAGACTACAAGAACTACACGGTGACTATCAGATGTTGGCCCTACACTTTAAATGTATACAGTAGACTGAGTAGAGTATACATGTAGCGATGACTACCGTTAGAATTACACCCCCCACGCACTCAGTGGCGTAAACCTGGCTTCAACATTGGGGGGAGATAAAAAGCAGCAAAAGTGTAGAAATTATCGTAAATAATCGCCAACTTGTAAAGTCTTGACAACCTCATATGTTTATACCCCGACAACTGAAACAATTACTTGAATAATTGAGACGCCGGCAAAACACCGAAAGGGGAAAACGCGAAAAGATGAAACGCTCACCTGATTTGAACCGACCTGATTTGCGAAGACGCGGATGTCTTCGTTGAAAGATTCCGATGAGCAGACGTCGCCGCCCGCGATTCGTGGCTCGCGAGGCGTGCAAGTCGCCAGTTCGCACTTTTCGAATATAAGCGCAAGAAGCGGAAAGAGCGGATGCCTGTAGAAAATTGACACGCGCTCGGACAATCTCCGAATTTCACACAACGCTGACAAAATGACAAGAGACGTCATATTTCTCGATTCTCTGCGCTCTCGTTTTTAAAGACAAGAAACTGCATGGACTGGAGTCTGGGGAGCAGGACCAGTGAGGGTGGTGGGTGGGGGGGGGGGAGAGAAAAAAGAGTTTTGTTTCATTATCATAAGCAGGGTTATTATTTCTAGGATTATCAATTGGGAGGGGTGTCGGTAAATTCTGGGGGTCCCCTGCCAACAAAGTCTGACAAGCAATAAAGAGGTCATCCCATAGCTGAGATTGGGGGAGGGTGTCGGTCTCAAATTGGGGAAGGGGGTGGTGTTGTGGTGTAAAACATCCCTGGTCATAAGTACTGTAAGTTTGAAAAATAAGTTAACGACCACATGCATGAAACTCGTTTCTTGCTATGCATGTATAGCCCAGGCCTAAACGCCTAAACTGGGTCAGAGAAGGCAGTCTGTCAAATCAGTGACAAGGAATTCCCCCACCCCTTGCAAATATACAACGCTGGACTTGAGTAGGGAAATCACGAATCCATGATTCTGTATACACAGAACTTAGAAAAATGATTCATATTTTACAAAATTCTATAATTATATATTTCTATAGCTGACTTATAGTTGACCTTCATTGATACGTTAGCGCTGTCAAAGCGCTTTTGATTTTAGTATTATTACTATATTTACGGCGCCATAAAAATCGTCCAGGATAATAATAATAATAATAATAATAATAATAGCGTAATTTGCAAACGTTACAAGCAGTAAGCATTTTTGTGCAATGTACATGGATGTGTACCCGCCACGTGACCCCAGTGGCATTTTATGGAATTTCAATTTTCTTGTTAAAACACAATGAAGACCAAAGAAACGATTCTAGAGAAAGAACAGCTATAGGTGCATTTCGGATTAGCATGATTCCATTCCCAGAATTACCTTAACCCCTTAACCGTGTATTTAACTGTAACTCAATGTAAAATGGACGGATATATCCGGGATCCCCAGTTAAGGGGTTAAGCAGCATCTATATGTCAATTGATTTCAAATGGGTACTGCATGGTACGAAACACGGGATCTAATTCATGATCAAAGTTAAGGCGGTCGGGTCTGGTTGGATAAAGAATAGAAAGTCGGATCCAGAACTGAAGATCATGATGATCAAAGATTTTGGGTCCAATAGATGTGTGCGCCTGACAATGCGCTGCGCTAAACAAGCTTTTTGCCTGCCACGTCATCCTAAATAGTCCTACAAAATGCTCTGTTGTAGGCCTAAAGTTGAATCGAAGCTTAATCTAGCAGGTAGAGAGAGAGAGAGAGAGAGAGAGAGAGAGAGAGACAGGTGGTTTACACCAGTACAACGCTGATAGTCATCTCAAATTATAAAGAGACATAACATACATACATCATAATATTACATAAATGCCAGTCAAAACATGGCACAGCAAAACACTAAAACGTGAAGGCATGATGCATCATTCTTATCGAAACGTCATTATGACACAATACAGTGCGTTTGACATTGCAGACGTTATAACGCGTTTCAATTGAAGATAAAATCGGAAATACAGAAAACACCAAGGATCTACCAAAACAATTGCCGAGGGAAACCTACTGCTGCAATCTGGCTGTATACGAGCTACTGTATTTACCCGTAGATTGAATCTTTGTCGTGTTTAATCTGTGACGTCGAGTTGGCGGAAGCGGTTAAAGATCCGGCCAGAGCGTTCGACATCGCCGGATAACCGGCAATGTTGCCGGGATTGTAGGGACTCGTGAGCGCCGCCGTCGAATGACTGTATGGGGGCGAATGGTGCGACGGTGCCACCGACCGATGGTTGTACAGGGAGCTCATCCCTGCGTCGACCGCGACTCCTGAACCGTCGTGGTAGTGCAGGGAGGTGACCGAGGCGTCTTCATCATACTGAAAAAATCCAGAAAATCAACCTAAATGCAAACCGAACCTCTTTCTTCGTTGTCCGCCAACAGTATATATCTCACCTACCGCAACAAAGCTCGTCTAAGCTTATTTGATAACCTACCAGCCTGGGTACCCGCATAAATTTTTCCAGGGGGTGGGGCGGGGGCGGGAGGGGGGAACACAATGGTCACGGTTAATATTTTGGAAAAATTCTCAAATGCAAAATTGAACAATTACACCCATGCAGAATGCCAGGCAAATCCCACAAAAATCTGGCTCTGTAATAATTTAATTAACTAGAGTTTTAGTGTGAAAATATTGGCCCAAAATCCAACAACAACACAACAACACACAACAACACAAATAGAATAGCATTTTCCAGGGGGGCAAGTGCTCCCTCTTGCCCCAATGTGTGGGCGCCCGCGCCAACCAACCAACCAAACAAACAACCAACCAACCACTCAATCAGTGTGTAAAACACGCAATGCGACTTCAGACAAAGCAGGCGTTCCTGTACACAGCACATCTGTTAGTATAAAGAAATGAGTCGAAATAGAGAAGATGATGACGATGATGACGAAGACGATGACGCTACCGATAAGCTATCTATCTATTGCAAGCAACGGTATCGCCGTGTCTGCCTATAGGCCTCTATAGTCTGGCGGGCGATGATCCCGCAACCGATACGCGAAACTTCCTCCTTATCGCAGTTCCGGAAAACAAAAACACCATCGTTCGAATAACAAACCGACCGGGCGGGGACTCTCCACAGTCGACGATTCGAGCATTAATATACACAGTCGGAGAAGAGCCGATCCTCCCTCAGAAGAAGCCGGGTTTTACTCTTTTACTTCCCCCAATCGCATGAAACTCAACGCTGCCAATAATAATTATATTCGTGCAAAACCAAACCTATATACTGCATGGCAAACGAAGATCCCGCCGCAACGCAAGCTGACGATGATATGCGGTTTCAAAACAACCGCCGTTAAAAGCGGCGTACTTCTGGACCCTCTGGGGAGACAAAACAATCCCGTACTTTATAAAGTACCGGTACCAGTATCACGGTATAGGTTAAAGACTGAACCAACAGCTGGTCGGCACCAGACCGTTGGAGATCCGGTATACAGTTGCGTAGAGCCAGTGGCATCCAATAGTTATACTGGGTGGAAGTGATATATGCATATATATATATATATTTATACTTCCAGTATTCTGACTCTTATGATTCAGAAGCTGCGGAGTATGATTCTCTATAGGTGTATCAGTGTATTGACAGGGGCAAGTGTTGTTAAATGTGAGAGGGCTTTTCGCCCCACCCCACCACACCCCCATCCCAAGAGGTTTTGTCCTCGTTTGTGGGTTACATTCGCCTATTAGATCGTTCCCTCACTATATCAATTCGTTCCACGCAATCTCTATCTCAAAAACAGACGGTATATACCGACATTAGTTCGCTAACAAACAAAAAATCCACAGAGTGGAGGACATACGGTAGTTAGCCGTTCTTAAACGGTCCCTAAACACGTCACAGACTTTGAACAGCCACCCCACCCACCCACCCCGGTTAGTTCGTCGATATTTTGGCTCTTTGGGTCAACGCAATTTACCGTGGGAACAGGCACCTTGAATATCTGATACCCTGATGCCGTTGAAATCCGTAACATGAAAATTTCGAATTGTGTTTCATGCTCACGGATCGACAACATTGGTGAATGGACACCTAAACACTGGAGGGCTGCTCACGTCTGATCAGCACGACCAGAGACGAGAAATCTTGGAGGTCAAGTATTCATCACTGTGGACAGCCTTCATCCGTGAAGACGGCCTAGATACTGACACAGAACTTGAGAACTGCAATAGCTAACATAACATAACCTAACTGCTAGTCTAGCATAATCTCTAGCCCAAATCTTGTGCATAACGTGTATATATAGACAGCGGAGTATATAGCGCGTAAACAGAGGAAAAGGGAAAAGCAGCAGGTGCTGCTGCAAGTCGGCGGCCGTAGCAGATTTTTATCGACTTCTGCCTTAACCTGGGACGAGGTTGAACAGAGAGCCCGGAGCCTGGCGCTAAAGCACCACCGAGTTCCACGGCAAAACACAGTCTAATCGGTACCATTTAAACTCTCTCTTTCTCCTTCTCTTTCTCCTTCTCTTTCTCCTTCTCTTTCTCTTTCTCTCTCTCCCACTCGAAGAAGGAAACAAGTAACAGAGACGCTGATTCGAAACTGATGAAGGGTTCACGACTTTCGAATTAGTCAGCCATAGCCTCTCTCTGTGTATTTGCCTCTGTCTGTCTGTCTGTCTGTCTGTCTGTCTGTCTGTCTGTCTGTCTGTCTGTCTGTCTCTCTCTCTCTCTCTCTCTCTCTCTCTTCATCTACCCACCTCTCTCTTTCAGTATATTTCGTAGACGGAAGGTCTCGGTGTGCTTCCCAAACTTTTTCGGATCAAGAAAGGAACCCGCACCCTTCATGAAATCTTTTCGGTCCGCGGCACCCTCCACCCCGAAACGCAACGCAATGACACAACCAGTCTCGGCAGTTGCACAGACTGAGACCGCTACCTCTTTACGCCAACAACAACAACAACAACAACAACAAGCTTTTTACAGTGACAAAACAAGCAAAAATCAAAATTGCCAGTAAACCAGGGTTATAGTATATAATGGTTCCCATATAATAATGACTCCTCAGAAATTTCATGGAATACTATTTACTGCAGCAGAAAAAAGCCTGACAAGCAAAAAAGGCAATCACCACATGTTGACACTTGATGAGCAAAAAAGGGGGTAAGGTCTCGTTACCGCAAAAAATAACCTTCTAGACATGTTAGGAAACCCGTCACTGATCTTAGGGGTACGGTAAAATGTTTTGACATGATTATAGAGGTCCACTGAAAGTTTTGACAGTGTTGACAAAGGAAGGGATAAAAATTGCCCAAAATTTGTTGACGTAATTAATGGACAGCCCCATAGGGAGATTCATGGATACTGACTTTACGATACTCTTCGGATATTTTGAACATTGCCTGGCTGAACACTTACCTTTCCCATTACTATTTTAAGAAAGGCCACAAGCGCCTATAAGAATAAGCAGCTACTGCACGTTGTGCTGCTTTCAAAAGCGCTATGTAAATCCATGAGGTTTTACTTACTTACTAACGATCGCAAGCAGTTGGGCGCATCACACAGTTATTTCAAAATCTCTCAAGAACTATTTTAAGACGACGACATCTTAATATAAAAAGTCTTGCGTCGACCACGGAATTAAACTTACTTTCAGAAGTCAAAACTAAAACAAGCCTTGCTAAGAACAGAAACTGCTTATTACATCGAGAAGTAGGCCTCTAGATGGAATGCACGGCCAGTCATAACAATCTATACTCCAAAACTTTATTCGCACAAAACTGCCGAATTTCTAGCGACTCCAAAGTTTGCCTAGAGTTTGTCCTTACTTTGAAAGAAAAGCACATGGTCCTATACAGGGGCGTAGCGACGGGGGTATATCGGTATATACCCCCCCCAATCAGTCTACCATAAAGTTTTTTATGCGATTTATATGTGATTTATATATAATTTATATGTGGTTATATGTAGTTTATATGGTTTATAGTTAAGGTTTATACCCCCCCCAACATTTATACCCTGCCAATTCAAATTCCTGGCTACGCCCCTGGTCCTATACAGGTTCAAGACAATACCAGAATACCGCAGTTCCATGCTGATCAACGCAAGGGTAAAGATTTAAGATTCGCAGTTGCAATAACCAAGATCAAATATGCAAGACAGAAAATGATTTTTTAAATGTTGTATTAGACAATATGAGCTTTTAATGTTTAGTAACGCGGTAACTCATGCGAAAATTCTTATTTTCTGATTTCAGGTTTTCTTCTTTTCTTTTCAAAAATTCCGCCAATCTCCGCGTGATATTTGCCAAATTTAAGAATAAAAATAACCCGAAAAAAATAAAATAAATCACTAAATGGCCTACGCCTGGCCTACAAGATTTGTTCACAGGGGACATGTAACGTTACAAAAGAGCCGCGCATAGGCCTACACGGGCAAACCAAGGGCTGCCACCCATGCAGTAGGCCCAGTGGCGGCTCCACCGGAGGGTCAGTGGGGCCCGTGCCCCCTATTGAGTGTCTGGCTCCCCCAGTGGTCCCCCCAGTTGGGACCCTATACTTAATGCTATACATACATTAAACAACAAATAGTTGGCCCCCATGATTAGAAGTTGCCACCCCAACGGCCCTCCCCACTTGCCAAATCCTAGAGCCGCCACTGAGTAGGCCTATCTCTCTCTCATACGCCATCGGCGTGATTAGACTCAACCAGTATCTTCTTGACAGATTCTTGACTTCAGGATAAAGGTCAGGGCGTCTCTTTTATTTTAAACGTCTTAAACAAAGGCAAAATGGCGGTACAGGCGAAAATGCATGGTCGTTTGTCCGTTTGGGATCAAAGTCAGTTGAACGGCAAAGTATTTGGAGTTCGTCACAGAGTTCATGCGGCAGACAGTAAAAGAAGTCTGTGCAGTGATATAGCCTACTAGCTCTCGATTTGTAGCACTGTCGTTCTAAGCGATGTCCCACTGTAGGCTACTAGGCTTATACAGTAGGACTTCGTTATAACGTACGGAGCGAGTCCGTGAAATTTAGTACGTTATATTATATATATATATTATATATATATATATATATATATATATATATCCAGTGGCGGTTCCAGGATTTCTTGGTGCGGAGATGAAATGAATTCATAGGAACTAGGGAAGTTGGTGGGGGGGAGAGAATAGAAGGAAAAAATCAATAAACTTTGCCGAAAAGGCTGACAAGAATGCAATGTTCTTTTTAAAATTAATTTTACTACACTTTCACGAAAAAATAGGCTGACAAGCAAAAAAAGGCCATCTGCAGTTTCGTCCCCCCCGTAATTTTACTAGGCTTAAAAGTCCGGTGGGGAGGAGGATGCATCCACACTCATCTCCCACGTGGAACCGCCACTGTATATATATATATATAATATATATATATATATATATATATATATATATATATATCCGAGTTACGCTATATCCAATGCCATCCAATACGGTAGCGCATCACCGCGGGACCTTA
Organism: Metaphire vulgaris; assembly: GCA_018105865.1. NCBI lineage: Eukaryota > Metazoa > Annelida > Clitellata > Crassiclitellata > Megascolecidae > Metaphire > Metaphire vulgaris. The sequence goes on along the minus strand of CM030848.1, from coordinate 13,979,200 downwards.
TACATTGCTGCACGTTATAACCGAGTCCGTTATAACGAAGTTCTACTGTATAATATCATATGGTTAAATGGTCCATTTAAGTTTAGACGCCGATCGACTCTTACTGGCAATTCCGCTTATAACTCTTACAACCCGAGACCATTAGCATTCAGTTATCTCTATCCTAAAATTGGACGACAAGGCAATCATAGGCGGATTTTACTAAAGGCTAGGGTAGACTTAAGCCTACCCAACTAATCCCACCAAAACAAAAAAAAGTTTTTCCCATCAACACCAGGTCTGTCGCGTGCTGGATGGCACCCCCAGACCCCCTTGCTAGCCTACCCAAAATATTAAACTCTAAATCCGCCTAGGAAGGCAATTAAGCACGGGAATCTTCATCAAATCAACTTAGCCAAGGCACTATACAAACGTAAGACACACCGATTACATTTTTACGTAATCATCGAAACAACGCGTCGATTCGACGCGTGCATCAACGACAGCAGACTCTATAAGCTTATTACATCACGACAGCCGGAGATGACACCGTCGCGCGCTTGTATCCGAGTCGATAAAGCAAACAGCAATCGCTCCTGTGTCGTCCCTCAACGGGTACTAATCGTCGCCTGCGAGTGTCATTAGCGCTGACCACCCAATGATTGACGCTGATTGTAATAGGCCTGTACTCACCCTTGGGGTCGCCATGTGTTCCTGTCGGCGGTGGGGACGACTCGGAGGAGGAGGAGGGGAGATCAGCCCAGACGACGATCGACGGGAGTCAAACTTACGAGTAAGCGCGCCGGATTTCAATGTCAGTGAACATAGGAAGAAGAAGAAGAAGAAAAAACAACGAATCTGATTCCGAATTTTACTCCAACAGATCCGCCACTCGCTCGCGGTGTTCGGCCTACGCAGTCCCGTTGAAACTTTTCCTCCAGATTTGTATCGACTTTCCTAGCGTGCCTTCCATTCGCCTTTGTGTTCTACTACTACTACTACTACTACTACTGCTGGTGTTGCCACTCTACTACTGCTACTCCAACTACTACTACGTGGCCCGTCAGGCCTAGTGTAAAAAGTCCAGCGGCGCGCTATTGCCGCGTCTGCACGGCCGCTCCTGCGCTGACTTTCGAACGATAGAGAACCTCGGCGATCGCGAGAAAGAGGCTGTGTAGTATAGTCGCCGCCGCCGCCGCCGCCGCCGCCGTCGTCGGAACAAGCACCTGCCTCTTCGGCGTGCGCCCGGCCTAGGTGTAAGCCCCGCCATGCAGTCACAGGCCAGAGCCCCTATATTCAGACGTGTCAATCATCGGACCGATCAGTGCCATTGAGCGCCGAATGACGCGTTCGACAGACGATGATGTACAGCTGTCAATCACGCCGACGACGACAACCTGCCAGTCATCTATTTCCTCTCTCTCTCTCTCTCTCCCCTCCTATCTCGCTCTCTCTCTCCCTCCTCTCTCTCTCTCTCTCTCTCTCTTTCCAACGATGACATCATATCGTGATGGTGACGTATTAACGATGACGTCATCGATTATGCTTCGTGTGTCTTGCTGCTCACGTACATAACCAAGGACCCTTCCTTTACGGGATACCTCTAAGCTGCGCGGTATTTCCCAAGGGGAAGGAGGGAATTTCCTGGATTGACTTGTCCAATTTTTATATAGCGGAGGAAAGAGGGAACTGAAGAAATTGCAGTCTTCCATCCAGAGTTTAATCTAGGCCGTTTCGGAGGAAAATTGCCCTCCCTCGGAAATTTCAAATTCCCCAGAAATTTTGGCATACTGTACTACATAAACTAACAGCAGCCCCTAGCTGACTTCATGGGCGTCCGGAGGGGTGGGTGCAAGGGGGTGCAATTGCACCCCCCTGGAAAAATTGTGGAGTTATGAAATATATAAAACTACTTGTCTCTTTCGTCACAAAACCTTGTTTTGCACCCCCTGACAATTTTGTTCATTTCTTTCGTCACAAGACCCTGTTTTGCAACCCCTGGAAAAATTTCTGCGGACGCCCATGGCTGACTTCTCCCGGCCTTGTCAGTTTCCCCTGGAAATCAGGAGTCTAGATTAAACACTGCCCCCCCCCCCAATGGTCCGACGCTCAAATACCACCATGACCAAACGTTTAGCGTTGGGCTTTCATGACGAGTCTATTTTAATTATGGATCAAGTAATTTGTTGTTGTTATTGTCGTTTGTTGTTGTTGTTGTTGGCGTGCATGAGCGGGTCGAGAAAAAAGTGCAGCCTATAGTAGACCAATCGTAGGCCTAACACTGCTATCAGGCAGTTTTCAGCGTTAGGCCTTAAGGCTAGCATTGGGGTCATGTTGGTGGCAAATGCATTAAAATAGCGGAAAAAATAAATTTAGACGAAGTATAGGTTCAAACATTGGCGTGAAATGCAATATCTCGACGACGTCACGGGTAAAAGATATTTAGGGCCTAAAATTTTATGGACATTTTACGACTAAAGCATCAACAAGGCCATACAAAATTGTACTTTTTAATGGCTGCTTATATACTTGCGTTCCTTCGGAGTTTAACCTTCGATCAAAAATTATAGAGTTTAGCGTTGCTTGAACTTTCTTCCCTCGCGCATGCACTCAACTCTTCACCTCAGTCCCTCCACTTTTCCTTCATTTGACCGACTTTGATTTTTCCGTCCATCCAGGCTTTTCGCAATTATAAATTTCTCGCCCAATCCAACTTTATAGGCTTTATAGGCTGCAGTCTGAAATACCTTATATGTTGACCCCACCGCCAAATTTTTGGTCCAAAGTTTTAAAACATGGTATACCGGAGTCTATATATATATAGTGAGCGAAAGTGGATTCCCATTGACTTCCGATCATTGGAAACTTTTGATGAAATTTTGTTAATTTGTCACTGTTCAAAAAAGTTGTAAAAGTTATAAAATACAGCCTACTGCCTCCCTTGCAGTCGAAAGTCTTGCCCCCTGGAAAACAATGAAATGACGGCCCCGACTGTAGCCCTCCTGAATATAGACAGCAGACAATTTGACGGATAAGTTATGAGATTATTACAGATGTAGTCCTGTTTTATTCAGCGCCATATGTTGCCGAGGATTGCAGAGGTGATTTCAACGTATTTGCGCACTTCTTCCTTCTATATACTTTTGTATATTTTACGAGCGCGAACATACAGGAACCCACACGGAGGTCACAGGTTCAACAGGCGACGTCTATGTACGATGCATACATGTACTAACGGCAGATGATGTATTAGTTTCAATGTAATTATCTCAAATTTCGGTTCGACAGCAAAAATTGCCGCATGAATTTTGAATGATCGCAGCCGAGAGACGACTTCCAGCGCCGCCGCTGACCTTCGACCTCCGTCCGGCGACGACCCTACGACCTCTGACCCGACCCGGTCCTCGACGACAACTGACCGGACAAAATAATTACTGCTGCTGCTGCCGCCGTCTCGCAAAAACTACGACGGTCCCCAACATTCGGAACAGAGTTGTGCGGGGAGGGAGGAGAGGGAATGGAGGCCCCCCCCCACATCGGCACCCAACGTCTCCGGTCTGTTGGTCAAACAAAGGGGTTCTTCGAAGCAGATGAATTATTGATACAAAGCGAGGTACTGCATGGTACTCGACTATAGTTTCTTTGTCCTTCGTTCAGTCCATCCTCAGAGCCAAACTATAACAAAGACAGGAGCGGACACATGATCTAAGATACTCAGTATTCGTTTTCTGACGTTTGGTAGACAATAGAGCGGGAAACCCCCCAAAAAAAAAAATCGGTAGAAAACGTATTACCGAAAATGGAAAGTGAAGCTTTTAGCCTATGTCACCGATGGTCGGGCTGGGTTTTTCGACTTTCAGAGGATCAAAACGTGAAGGTGTTGTTACAATGAAAGCTGGAAGAATCGCTCAAAATGATTTGTAAAATGGTGCGAGTTTCTCCCACATTTAATTCAACTGCTAGGCGCCACTGCACCTATAGAGACAGCAGGCCTATACAGTATACTATAGGCCTACATAATATATATGTGTGTGTGCATAATTAGGCTTTATGGTACATATTAACTTAGATAACTAAATTAGACTGCGTATACCATAATGAACGATTAGGCCTAAACAATATCTCTTCCCTCCCCACTATTTAACTTACTCCCAATTACAACTCTGACTAGGTCGACATGTAAGCTTTTATATATCTGAACTAGAGTTGCAGAAGTCAGACAACTGTCCAATATATCGGCTTCGGGGCTGTCCATTAATTATGTCAACAATTTTGGGGCAATTTTTGACCCCCCTTGTCAACAACTGTCAACTTTCACTTGACCCCTCCATAATTATGTCAAAAACTTTTGACCTCCCCCAAGATCAATGACAGGCCTCAATAACAAGGTTATTATTTTTGCGGTGATGACCATTTTCCCCTTTTTTGCCCATCGAGTGTCAAAATGTGGTGGTAATGACTTTGCCATGCTTTTTTCCATTGTAATACTGTAAGTAGTATTACATGAAATTCCTATTTATTGATTATTTGCAAAAAGTGAAATTGTTGACGTCAACTTCTCTTGACCCCCTCTCCCCCTGTCAACAACTGTCAAACTTTTTCAAACCCCTCCCCCTAAATTGTTGACGTAATTAATGGACAACCCCTTCATTAAAGTGCATCAAAAACGACAACCAACGCAATCACAGCCGAAGAAACCATTTATTTACTCCTCTAAACGATCGATTTTAAGCGCCAGATATGAACAGTTACCGTTAGCATACACTCGTGTACCGATCCTAATCGCTATCGCAAACTTAGCCCACCGCGCGCTTCTTCTATAGCGCCTCAACCACGACAACCCCCATATTACCATAACGCTCTCCAGATGCACGCATATAGGCTGCATGTGCGTAGATTAATGCCAAATTGTACCATTTATTTATCACTGTTACACACAGACCTGTGGAGACGAGAACTGTACACGGCTTCTCCGCGATATATATATATATATATATATATATATATATATATATATATATATATATATATATACACGGACCTCGAGTTTAAGCACCAGGTTTGAACAGTATCTATATATACCGGGTTAGCATGATACAGTCGTATGCATGATCGAAACACTCACGTGCCTTACGCACAGACCTGTGGACGACGAGAACAGGGAAGCATCAACTCCCGCAGCCCAGTGTCTCAATGTCCTGACTCCCAGCTGCATCTTTCCCCCCCACCCCCCCGACCGGTCCCCGCCCCAGCGTTCATTCCCCGTCCGTCGTTGCCAGCCAGTCCCCGCCACTCCTCATCGCTGCAGCCACCGTGGATATATTCTTGACGTCATTCTGGCTTCTCCTGCTGTCACCGATAGATATATATATATATATATATATATATATATATATATATATATATATATATATACCTGGACCTGGAGAGTTCAACGTTGGACGATAGAGCAGAGGGTCGGCATTAATCTCGTCCTGTCTTCCTCAAATCCGTCTCCACATTTCCCGAGTCATCAGGAATTTGTTCTCCAAATTGTTTTCCTGGGCACTCTTGAGGAGGAGGAAGAAGAGGAGGAGGAGAAGAGGAGGGATATATATATATATATATATATATATATATATATATATATATATATATATATATATATATAATGCCTGCGATGGCGAGCCCTTACGGAGCGAAGGGATAGATCGGACGGATTAGACGGTGCAGGACGCGAAGAAGGCGGAGTTGGAGAATGAGAAGAAGAAGGAGGAGGAGGAGGAGGAAGGGAGGAGGAGGAGGATAAGGGAACGGACGGGAGGACGCCAAGGAAGATCTCATGACGAAGATTATAAGCGGAATTAAGGAGAGACAGGACTGCAGCGTCCGGGAGTAAAGTAATCTGCCGCGTGTATATAGCCTATAGGCCCTATACCGCTGCCCGCGGTGTCGTCTTCGGCGGTCGGACGGACGGACCGACGGACGGACGGACCCTGGAGTGGCTGTGCAGGGCAGAGGCCGGCGCCGGCGGAAGAGGAGGTCGGCCGGCAGAGCGATTGAAACACGGCCGATCGGCATTAATCTTCATTAAACGCCCGTCTATGGCGACGACGCGGGCCGCCCTCGGCCGACCGGTCATCGGGACCGACCGACTGGTCAGCGTTCATTACGACCCCGTCGTTGAAATGACCAGCCAGTTAGACGACGGAAGCCGAAGAAGAAGAAGAAGAAGAAGAAAAAAAGAAGAAAAGAAGGAGGAGGAGGAGGAGGAGGAGGAGGAGGAGAGGAAGAAGAGGACGATGAAGAAGAATCACCGACTGAAGTATGTGCATACTCGGTCGATCGAAGTATTGTATACTATATAATGCTGGCACTACACAGAAAAGTTCTTGACGTCATTCTGTTTTGCTGCTGCTGCTGCTGCCGACAGATGAATAGCAATAGCGGCGAAAACGAAGTTCATTGACTGATTGATTGATTGATTGATTGATTGATTGATTAGTTGAAGTCAATCTGAGTTCGCAACGTGAAAAATTCTCAACGGGAGTCAACGCTATTGTCATTAGAATTATCAAACAGTATTATCTGTCTTATGCTTTTAACTCTCGTGACAGGAGGCGCGGGAAGTTAGCAGAGTGGTAACGACGTTGGACGATAGAGCAGGGGTCGCGGGTTCGAGACCCGCAGGAGACTTAGGGTCGACTCTGCCTTACTCACTAGAGGGCGGTAGTAAAATGAGGAGCAGTGGTAGGGAGCTGTGATAAGTCAAACAGGGACGCTACGCAATGCACTACCCCCATATCCTAGTTATTGCCAGTGGCGGATCCACAGGGGGGGCGTGCCCCTATTGAGTGCCTGGCCCCTGTTGGGACCCTATACTTAATGCTACATACATAACAACAAATGGTTGGCCCCCAATGATTATAAGTTGCCACCCCAACGCCCCCCCCACTTGCCAAATCCTGGAGCCGCCACTGGTTATTGTACGCCTGATTGAGGGCTATAACAACGGAGATCAGTGCCGCCCTTACGAGCCCTTGAGGCTCGGGAAGGACTTAGACTTTATGGCTTTTCGTGACAAACACAAAACAAAAAACAATGACCCAAATTCCTTCAATTCAAACAATTCCTAACACAAGCAAACCTTACACTACACATTTCCTTTCCAACTCACACTTTTGGTCACAGTCTATCAATTGCCTTATCTTCTTCATCATTAGGCCCTCCCTACCTCCTTTTTCAGCAGTCATTCAGTCCATACTCTCCACCGGACCATTTCCTCATTTTTACTATACCCTAAATGTCTGTCCGCCAACTCTTCCATCTCGTGGTACCTACTCATTTCGCCGTTTTAAATAAAATGTATACTCAAACGCAACTGAATGCAAATGCTAAAAGCAGGGTGTGATTTGTGACCTGGGGAGATTCCCCCTTCCCTCCCTACAAATCGCGCCCTGGTTAGAAGAGAATCTTGCAAATGCGTGTTGAGACGTTTCTCTTTGGCAGCAGGGAAGAGTGGAGTCCAGTTTCAATCTCACGTGGGAAACGTTTCTTTTATAGCATGCAGCAACGGTGAGATGCCTAACTAACCCCATATACCCATCTGAAAAATCTGAAAAAAGAAACCGAGAGACAGAATAGAGTTCCACAGAAGACTCGACACCAAGAAGAGAGAATGACAGACGGATACATGTAGATAGTTGATAAGATAGACAGAGTCTGACAGACAGACGCATAGGCAGACAGACGCATGAACAGACAGGGGGTTGCTTTATACAAAACTTGTAGGAGTCAATGGAGGCGTCGGTGGGGAGGGGTAGTGGGGGGGGCGGGGTAAGCCAGCGAAAGGCTCCATCGTTGCATAAAATTGTTTCGAGACAGGCGATCAAGCGACGGGGCAAAGCGCGCCGCGCAACCCGCCGACTGGGAACAACACGAGGGTTACGGTCGCGTAGAGAAGAGCATCACCGTCCGCGGAGCTCTCGGCAACGTCGGACGACGACCGCACATAGATCACATTTGACAGGACGCTGCCAGGAGCCGACGCCGCCGCCGCCGCCGCCAACAACGGGCGGGGGCGCTCGTCTGCGTCTATACCGGGCAAACGACGACTTTCTCGTTTCGCAATTCATGCCCCGTCAAAACCGGAGTGATCGACGACCGAACCGAGCTCGACCTTCGAACCGCGGGGAAAGGGGGAGCTGGTCTCGAACCGGGGGCGTTTCTGACACCCGCAAAAGCGACAGAGACAATCAAAAGGGAGATTTCTTTCCGGGATGTGGGGGGGGGGGGGGCAGAGGGAGGCCGATCGAAACTATAAAATCATAAAGAAGTTGAGATTGGAGATATGTACTGCACCCAAGCGAAAGATTATAGTATGCCCCGCTGTCCCAACACTGTCGACTTATGCTAATATATGCACAGCCATACATCGATTAATTGACTAGGCTAAATCTTATTATTATTATTATTATTATTATTATTATTATTATTATTATTTCTTCTTCTTCTTCTTCTTCTTCTTCTTATTATTATTATTATTATTATTATTATTATTATTATTATTATTATTATTATTATCATCATCATCATCATCATCAAATTAATTAATTATATACTATTTTTGATAAAGTAAGTCGGAGAATGGCCAATAGTAACACAAAACGGAAAAGAAATTGAAATGGCGAGCATCGCTTACTTGGGAAGTGAATTGGAAGCAGAGGAGGTTCGGATTTGGAGGTCAACAGAATAGAAATAGGAGGATCTACATTCAACAGGCTACATATAGGCCTACCAAGATTTTCAAAAGACATGACATTGGGATGAAAACAAAAATAAGAATTCTCAACACTTGGGTAATACCAATAGGGGCCTACTACTGTATATATGTGGATGCGAAATTTTGACCATAAAAAGGAATTAGAGACAAATTAATACCAACTGAAAACAAATGGATTAGCCTATGAGAATATTAAGTATTGGATTCAAAGAACATATAATAAATGAAGAACATATAATAAATGAAGAAAAGAAAAAAAAGAAAGAAAGAAAGAAAGAAAGAAAGAAAGAAAGAAAGAAAGAAAGAAAGAAAGAAAGAAAGAAAGAAAGAAAGAAAGAAAGAAAGAAAGAAAGAGAAGAAAGAGAAAAAGAAAGAGAAGAATGAAACAGCATGGACGTAGCCAGGATTTTAGGTGTGTGTGTGTGGGGGGGGGCTAAAGCCCACGATTGCCCCTGCCCAACTCATTCCCTCCATGGATATCCTCCCATTTGAGACCGAACAGAGAACTTCGGAGAGATGTCATGTCACGCAGAAGTCGATAGCTGGACACAGTCAGTAGTGTAGCGTGCCAGTGGCTACTATGGCTCGAGCCATGGGCGGAACACACGAGGGGCGGCAAATTGAGCGGCGATTACCTTTTTCTGCTCGTCAACCCATTTTAGAAGGGAGAATACATTTTTTCTTGTCAGCTATAAAAAGATCAGGTTGGGGCGACATTTTTCCAGGAGCCATGGGCGGCACGAGACCACGCTACGCCACTGGACACAGTTGGAGGACGACATGACCTGACATGATTTCTGATATTACACTTTACTTGTGAATAAGTCTATTTACCTTAAGATTCCAAAAATGTACGGCGTCAGACTGTCAGAAATCGTTAAAAAAATCTTCGTTTCGGCCATTTTCAATGCCAGAGAGATTATCCTACTGTATATTGCTTGGAGTAAATCCATGTTCAGCATAGCCTACTTAGCGTCGAGTAACAAATTAACAACATTAAATGTCGTGTCCAGTTTGCCGAGGGTCGAAGAAGCAATATGTGAGCAAGATTTCGTGGATTTATATAGCGCTTTCGTTCGTACAATTGTAGCTGCTGATTATTTTTAGCGCTTAGTCTGTCTTTTAAAATAACTATGGGAAAGTTGAATGATCAGCCAGGTAATGGTCGATATATAGCCTATATAAAAGCGCTGTAATAATAAAAGTAATAAAAATAAAAATAAAAATAAAAATAATAATAATAATAATAATAGCCTATGGCGGACTTGTTAGGCACGGTGGCTTGATCTTCTGTTTACGGATTTTAATACCACCGATCAACACCTTTGCGCACTAAACATGGCGCTATAGCAGCTCATAATTATTAATACATCATCATTTACTCAAGGGCAAAAGTGCCTGCTCAAGAGATCACTTAATAACTATAACTCCTTTATCAACAAAGCTTAAAACAACATTCACAAGATGGCGTTCTGGAGCAATGCTATTTTCTTGGACGAATACCTGGCTATATTAGATTATTAACAAGAAAAAATATCACACAGATGTCCACGTTTCATTTTTATTAATCAAAATATTTACAGAATTATCCGAAGCAACGAAGTTACCTAGTCTCATAATAGAATACCACACAATGAAAAGTACACTGGCTTGTCACTACTCTATTTCGCTAGGCAGTCGTCAACACTAAGCACAAATCGTACACACTGCACCTCAACTAGGCAAACTTCTAGACACAGTTTAACTGTCACCACTTAATACACCGAAGCAATGCTAATCTAGGCCACAGTATTTCGGCCAATACAATCGACCAGGGGCAATCTGTTTGAAATAGTTAATCTCATCAGCAATGATTCAAAACAGGAAATAAAATCATAGGCCCTAAACATCTGCAAGTTAATACATCCACTAGGCAAAAACGTCTAACACCTTAGTAAAAAATACTGGAAAGACAGGCAAGATTACTACAAGTATTACTAATGATAAAATAACAGGTAAGTATCAATTTAAATGATAATTATCAAATATGTGGTAAAAATTACACCTTCGAATACAGCAACACTGTACTGATTAGTCCCATATATTATTCATTATACGACAAACTGTTGTGTAAAGATCCTCTGCCCAGTCAGAATTTGAATATTAAAAAATGTTCCAACTTTCTGAGTAGGCGAGTAAGTAAAATCTCATGGATTTATATAGCACTTTCGAAAGTAGTACCACAGTAGCTGCTTATTCCTAAGCACTTAGTGGTCTATCATCAAATAGCTTTAGGAAAGGGTCAGTATATCCACAGGGCAGTGAGGTTGGGTTGCTATGACTACGGAAGAAACGATTCTTGAAACAGGAGTATGTATACCATGAGTATATCATAAGTGTAAACAATTGCAAAGCATGAAAAAACATTGATTTTAAGCCGTTCAATTCTTTCACCGACGCCCAAATATGCAACGAAGAGCATCACAGCATAAAACACCCTGTTACCACATACCTCAGTAATCGAAGCACCATTCCATGGTAACAATGTGTAAACAATACAAAACAGTACAACCCTACCAAAAATCACTATTACGAAATGAACTGCACTCAAAGAACACAGCAAATCTCCAAGGTCTTTTCACAAACACATGCAAACATCTTGAATCATCTTGAACAATAGAAATTTTCCTAAACCAGCTTCTACATTGTTCACTTCCAGAAGGACACACAATTTTTAAAGCAGGCAGTGTTCAGTGGGTGCTGCATTTCAAAACTAGGTCTATAGGAGTATCCAGAACAATCTCTATGGTCACTGATCTATGCCCACCAGCAAGAAATCTGCTTCTGCCATTGGCGTCTATTAATAGACGACAATGGTTTCTATGGTTTCTGCCCACCAGTGGGCGGAGCAACCGGAATTTGTTGGTAAACACTGGATACCCCTATTCACTTCAATGGCTTCAATCTTACACCGGAAAATTTCTTGCCAATTTGGACTAAAAAAAGTTGACCCCTTATATTACACATGCACATGGTTAAAGCAGCAATAAATATTGGCCTTGTTTTCTTTTAGAATAACAACAACGGATGGATTCAAACAATTGAACAAACTGGTTGTCAATAAAAAGGCAAAAATCAACAGACTGCACAGTTAATTTGCAAAATCAGTTTCACATTTTAGTAGAATTCATCCAAATCTAGGACGATCGCTAATAATCTGTGATCATAAAAATGCCCTGAAATATACTTTGTAAAAAAATGGTCAACACAATTAAACAGAATTTCTGACAAGTTTCAAACACACCCAGTATTTTATCCAGACTCCAGGTCTTGGGAGGGGAGGGAATTTACTTGGCTGGAGGGGAAGAGACACAGTTCAATGCACAAATTTGTGTCAGTGCTGTGATGGGGTGGGTGGGGGTGAATTTGGCGGTTTTGGGGAACCCCCCCCATCAGGCCTGTATAAAACAGTGAACACACCCTAAATGAAATCACTAACTGCATAAAATTTCACAACATATGATGAAATTCTCCTTAACTTCTAAAAACCTGCCAGTATATAACTTCCATCTATTTCGCTTTCAAAACCTTAAGATGTCCGTAGACCATCTTCAGTTACACAGAATACCAAATGCATTAATAGAAGCTTTGAAAACCTCTCAAGTAAGTAAGTAAGACATGAATCAACACCGAGGTAGAGAGAACGTTACAAAACATTAAAGCTAACAGCTCAGTAATAAAGAAGCCGCAAGACCACTTTGCTAAGAGAAACTAACGAAGCCAAAATAGTCTACTCTAAGTAGGTTAAACAAGCTGACTAAACTCTAACTGAGGCTCACTACAGCTGTTATAAATATGCTTAACTCCAACCCTCTATATATCTGTCTTCACTTCTAGGGCAGTGCAGCTAATCTGAAGTTAACTTGTTCGGGGACATGCCCCGAGGACCACCTCGCGATATCACATCGTTGCCCCAACAACCTGGAAAAATATATACCATAAACTCAACTTATCATTTTATTATTATTATTATTATTATTATTATTATCTTTAATCGTGACAAGCACAGCATCAAAAAGTACACAAGGAATAACACAAATCAACTGAACAAAACTAAATAAAATAAACCAATAAATAAAATAATAAACTAAACACATTATTATTATTATTATTATTATTATTATTATTATTATTATTATTACACTCAAAATTTATAAAGTGCAGTACTATGTAAGGACAGAATCAAATAAGGAGATGTATTCAAATTTCACAATAAAAAAATTGTCAAGTGAAATGAAAGTAAAAAATGAAAGTAAAATGAAAATAATAAAATGAAAGTCAAAATGAAAGTAAAAGCTAATAATATATACAATTTCTTATGGTGCATAGAAACTTAATGGCTTCAGACTTCTCTTGAAGGATATAAGAATAGCAAAGACCGTATGAAAGTTTCAATAAAACAATTCTACAATTGAAAATTTTGGCACAACAGATCTTCACAGACATGTCATACTAACCTGCACCTCCACTCTGCCTATGGCCATGTTCCCTGGATCCACACACAGAGACATTGGAACTGTGACAAGAATCAGAACCTATGAAACACACAGGCACAACCATACATTACCTTAACCCTTTAACTTCCACAGACACACACACACCTGATCAACATAATACTTTAAATAAGAATAAACAATAGCACAATCGTGAAAAGGGTTAAATATAATAATACGCCTTGTGTCCGTGTTTTTGTCCTGTACTGGTCACAGCAGTACCTCAGTTAGTCAAAAATTAATTCCAGCACATAACAGTGTCAACACCATCATGTTCTCTGTCCTGGGATAGGTTCAGGGCTCCATTGTTTCCATTCCTCTCTGCGTCTTGCTTCTTCTTTGATTTCTCCAATCTGCATAGGTTTTGTGACGCTGTTCACCTGTTTTCATCATCCAGTCCTGTAATATCCTCCTTGGTCTTCCTTTTGTCTTTCTTCCTGATATACTTCCATCCCTGAAGCACTCTTATATCAACAGTCATGCCAATGCAAAGAAAACATGTCACTCCACTACAGTTTAGCAGATGAAATAGTTAATAATTTCCTAAAAGAAGCATGTTAACCCTTTGGCCACGTAAGGTCGATATTTCAGCTTCATAACATCTTAGCTAGCTGATTGAGGTGAAAGGGTTAACACTCACACCTTTCAGAAATTAGTCTACAGAAAGCAACTGTCAAAAGGTTTTCGTGTTCTCGTTACCTGTCCAACTTCGATTTCCATCGTTGCACCACGGACCGTTCCAGCTATTGTTGGATCCCATACACTGATTCCAACCTCCACACTGGTTCCATCCTGCATCATAACAAAATGACAAGTCACATCAAAGAAGCAAATCTGCAGTGACGCTTTGAAAAATGTCATATATATTTCAAACCCTGACAGTATCACAGATTTTCAATCAATCAATCAGTCAATCAATCAAATCATTCATTCAGCACCATTATATTAATAATGCATTTGGCAAGAGTCAATTAGAGTGAAAATAAGACTTATAGATCGTGTTTTGGGCAGTTTTAGGTCAAAGATTCATTATCAATTTGAAACTGGTTGGTTCAAACTGAGGGTAAACGATAGAACAATAGAAATACTGCATTATACAAAAAATTCTGTATGTTCGTTCCATTGAAATAGACATGATGTGTACAATCCATCACAGGATGACACCAGATGATGACACCAGAAATGACACCAGATGACACCAGAATAAAGTATGAATGATCTTAAATATTGTATTATGCCCTAATTACTCATTACTTGTCCAACTTGGATTGCACCAAAATAGCATACATAGACTCAAGTACGTAGTTCACCTTTGATAAACTAAATAACTTATTGAGACAATCCGACAGGAGAAAAACAAATAAAGACAGAAAAAAGAAAATAAATGCTTATAAATACAAAATATACGCAATAAACTGATGACAGATTGGTCCTTACCTCCTTGGGATAAACTGTTCATGTTCCCAGAAGACGCAAAATTACTCACGTTGAAACCATGACCGAAATTTCCCAAGCCGCAACCCGGACCACCGTAGCCCCCACCAGATCCGCCCGCGTTGCACCCCCAAGAGCAGATGCTGTTCAACGGCCCTGGACCACACGTACCACCACCTCCTCCTCCTCCGCCTCCTCCTCCACCCATCCCCTGACACACGCTGTTCGGCAGCATGCAGCTCCTGATGTTTCGCATTTCGTTCTTCGAGATCGCCTTCTTCACCTCGCACCTTCTTCCGTCAATCGTGTGATACTTTTGCACTGAGAGAGAGAGAAGGAACATACATCACTCGGTCACCGACGACGATGCAGACGCACTTTTAAAGATATTCGCACAATTACAACAACAACAACAACAACAACGGGTGCAGCAATGACCTTAACCCCTTCGTCCCGTAAGAGCAAGACCGCGACATTCCAACTTCATAACATATTGGGTCAGAGGATTAACCCCTTAACTGGGCAACTATTTGTAACTCATTGTAAAATGGACGAGTGTTACTCGGGGCACCCAGTTAAGGGGTTAAGCACGATACAGTGAGTCAACTACGGGGAAAGAATTTCCCAAAATAAATAAGATTGATCGAAACGACGGTCCATTTTCCACAGAATTCAATTCACTTAGATTGCAAAAAGAATATTTCAGAAGTGATGCCTAATAAACCATTGCATAAAGTCACTGCATTGGTGCTCAGCTGAAACTCACCTCAAAAATGATAAGTGAACATAAAACAGATATAAGGTTGCCTATGAATGCAACTTAAAGTGCTGGTACACAAATGTAGTACATTATAAAAGTGATAACTTTTGTGCTGCGCCAGATAATTCAACAAGTCTTAAAACAACCAAATTCATCAACTTAACGGAAAAAGTCCAAATTTAACGGAAAAAGTCGAAATTCCCGGGCATAAGCAAGTAACTACAAAAATTTCGCTGTGCTTGCTTCGGACTTAGTATGCAGAAATCACATCGTTGCATTTTACGAGCTTGAACTTACACACAGCTTTGTCGACTGGATCGTAATCATTGAACGTAACGTAGGCAAATCCACGAGTGCGCTTGGTGTTGCGATCCTCGATCAAGTCTACGTGATCCACTTTGCCGAACTGTGCGAAATATTCGGTCAGCAGGGCATCGTCCGTACTTTCCTTCAACCCACCGACAAAGATTTTCCTCACTCGAAGTTGGTTCTCCCTGTGTGAAGGCTCCTAAAGGAAGAAGAAACCGCTCAAAAACTCACCAAAGAGATGATGGCATCAAAGACATGTTCCCGTATCAATGTATCAAATCAATCTCCCTCTAGCGAGCAACTTCTAAGTAAGTAAGAACAATTGGTGTCTTCAGGGAGCCAAGTGAACTATACCAGCCATCATGAAATTATTATGCTATTACAAAGTCTTCAATTTCCTCAGAAGTCAGTGGCGGCTCTAGGATTTGGCAAGTGGGGGGCCGTTGGGGTGGCAACTTCTAATCATGGGGGCCAACCATTTGTTGTTTAATGTATGTAGCATTAAGTATATGGTCCCAACTGGGGGGGTGCTGGGGGGGCCAGGCACTCAATAGGGGAGGCACTGGCCACCCCGGTGGAGCCACCACTGTCAGAAGTTAGTGTCACCTATTTCCAAAACATCTTGGAAATTGACTCAACATCAGCATCAAATTTCACAACTGATAACCAGCATTTGGTACAATAAATATATCAAATGCCCGAAAGCTGTCTTCAAAGTCTATCATAAACTGCAGTGCAACCGATAGCTTTTGGAAGATGAATTGTAATTTAACGTAAAGTAATGCAATGTACAGTATGCCAAAGGCCGATGCGATTGGAACCGTTCTGTTGTAATGTAAAGTAGTAATTGCTTAGCAATTCTTGTATCTCTACTCCGAGGCACTCCCGGCCTTGGAGTCGCATGACAGAAATCGTCCCACTGACCCCCTTAGGCACGGCCCGTTTGGTTTCGACCTCTCTGCCGTCGACGCTGTGTGGCCGCGACGCCTGTGCGGAGTCGACCATTGATATGCGAGTGTACACGACGAAGCCAAACCCTCTTGACCTAAAAACACAGGCAGACACATACGGTTGCATATGGTGATTGCATCGTACGGGGCTACAAAAATATGGGGCCCATGGAAACTGCTGCCCTCGGGGGCCCATCGGTCACAGTTGATTAACTATTAAGTTGTGGTCCAGCTTTGATGAATTTCATTAGAAAACTCTTACAACAGGTTACTAAAACATCAACATGGATGCAGTTTTGGGGGGTCTATAATGTTCATTTACTCCCATAGGCCCTGAAAATTTCACGTGCCCCTAATGTATCACGTCTCATTCAAGTCACATTTGTTAAATTGGCCTTCACCATGCCCACAGCATTATAATAATCCAATAATAATAATAATAATAATAATAATAATAATAATAATAATAATATAAATTATAATAAATAATTATTTAATAATAATTCATTCTATGCAATAACTTAGTCTTGTTACATGTTGCCATAATAATAATAATAATAATAATAATAATAATAATAATAATAATATAATCTAAATCATTTTGACTGTTTGCTGTTACACTGACCTTTTGGTATTTGGGTCCTTCATAACCACGCAATCGGCCAATTCGCCAAAGCGAGAGAAGTATTCTCGAAGCGAGTTGTCAGTCGTCGAGTAACTCAGCCCACCAACAAATAGCTTTCTAAACTGTTCGGGTTCCAGGTCATCCTGTCGCATAATATAATAGAAATCAGGAAAAAAATGCCAGAGAAAACATAACACAAAACATTTTGATTTCACAAAATGTTCACATAAATACCTATATTCGTTACTCTATTGGCTCCAACTTATACCAAATGGATGACAATAGACAAGGTATCCATTCATCATCATCAGCATCATCACCACCACCATCATCATCATTTTCTTCTTCCTCTTCTTCTTCATTATCTTCATCATCTTCATCGTAATCATCATTAGAATAGATGTAAAATCTTCAATCGATATCCCTGAGAAACGTGGCTTTTGATTCAAAGTGCAAATGGTTCACGAGAGAGGAGTGAAAAGGCAAGAGCCCTTGTTGCTCAGTTTCAAGAATAATAAGAATCCAAACAGGATCAACGGCAATCTATTCTAGCTTCTAACATTCTGTTCTAAATCCACGTTAGTCAAACTTAGAATTCATTGAGTTTTCAAAGAATGGCGGCCCTTTTAGGTTTTATCTGAAAGAATATCGTTTCTAATGCATAAGTTATCTCCTAATCCAGAACCAGCCACTTATGGACTAGCTTATGGATTTTCAACCACGAACTACCAGAGACACGATTTCATTGAAGCGTCCATCGACCGCTGCCAGATGTGTTATTATAACGGTGCTAAAGAAGATTTTATGATGAACTGATTGACTGACTTGCCTCTCCACTCTCTCGAATTTTAAGATTTGCCAATTCTAATCCTGAAAAAACAATAATATCTGTTTATTCATGAAAATGCATAAAAAGCAGCAAAAATGTGAAAGGCCAAAGCTAAAACCTAAGGAAAATATGGTAAAATATAAAATAATTAATTCTCAAAGCATAAAATTTCATGATTTTAAATTACTCAGTAAAAGAGACATTATCTGTTGTCTTCGTTGACTGCAAGCGGAGTGCTTTTTCTGCACAACTTTCACAGTACTTTTGATTGTCGAAATGATTGATTGATTGACTGATTGATTGAACTTAAGCTCTACGAGTCACCCTTGTGTCTGATGTGACTGAGTTCCATTTTCAGCGAACTGTCTTCCTTCTTAAGTTCAGAAATTTCATTTTCTTTTTTCTTCATTTCTTTCTGTAAGTCGAGAACCCGTTTTTCAAAGCTCTGCGAGACCACCTTGTACTGCTGAAGCTAAAAGAATTTAAACAAAAAGATAGAAAGTTTCCTCAAAATAGTAGCTAGATAGAAAGTATCATCAAAACAGTAGCATGATAGAAAGTATCTTCTGAGTAGTATCAACTGCTTAAGCGAGTAGTTATAAGATCCTCTTCCAAACATCATTTACTTACTTATTAAAGTGAATTATTCGCTAGGTGGTGTCTTGGCAGTGGGCGTAATTAGCTTCCAGTTAAGATTTTCTAATAGAACTGTTCTTGGTTAAATAAAATATTAAAATCTGTTGCAATCTAGTCTTAATCTACAATATTACGTGGCGAGCTCTCTACAGAGACTACAATTAGCCACCACTCTGTGAAGTCTGCAGAAAATTACGGCTGATCATAACGCATTACTTGTGTCTTCAAGTCCTCCACCTCGGACAACAGACGGCTGTTTTCCTCTCGAAGAGTGGCGTTCAGCTGCTTCAAACTTTCCACATCACTAAATAACAATAGTAGTAATAATAATAGCAGTCGGTGGTGCAGCCAGCCGGGGTTCCAGGACAGAAGGGGGAGGGGGCACTAAATAAACCGAGCCTGGTCTCACCTGACTACGAAGCCTTCCCAGTTGGATCTGGGACAGAGTCTCAGAGCAGATGCCACTGGCTCCAAAACTTTGTAATAATTTGTAATGTGTCCACACAGTCACTATATTAGTTGTCACATAAATCTCTATGTTGTATAATAATAATAATAATAATAATAATAATAATAATAATAATAATAATAATAATAATAATAATAATATATAATAATAAAACTCTGCCTGCCACCACCATGACCTTTGTCTTTTTGACACTGATTTCCAGACCCAACTTTTTGCTCTCCCATTATGTCAACATTCGAGAAAATATAATTTCCATCTATTTCGCTTTCAAACAAGCTGACAAGGAATAACACAAATCAACTGAACAAAACTAAATAAAATAAACTAATAATACACTAATTAACTAAACACAATATTATCAATATTATTAGTAGTAGTAGCATTATTATAGTAGTAGTAACAATATTATTAGTAGTATTATTTATAATTATAAGCTCTCTTCTAAAGTCCACTCAAAATGAAGAAAACCATTCGATAAACAATATAGACAGAGTCCTGAAAATACAATGCTTACTTTTCCTGAGGAAAATAGTTTGTGTACGCTTCACTGGGAGTCTTGTACACTTCCATCGTTGGAAGCAACCTGAAAAACCTAGAACCTACAAAACACACACACACTGTGATAACACAACTGTGAAACACTGGCACAAAATATCCGGCAATGCATTCAATCCTCGTTAAGATGACGATGATGCACAACAAACCCTTCTCCGCAACAAATAACTTTCAAACGTCACAGGCACATTCAAATTTCACGGAACGGTGCTTGACACAAAACAACAGTGACCTTTTTCAGTCTAAAAACCTGTTTCTAGCTGTATTCTCTAAATGGTTCATGCGGCTACATCCAATTCAGACACATCTGTGTGGTATTTACATGGGAATTTTAAGGAGAGATTCCAGGTCACTACTTACCAACTCTACCCCACAGGTTATTATTATTATTATTATTATTATTATTATTATTATTATTATTATTATTATTATAGAACGACAAGATTGACGTGACATAATGTCTAACGACTGCAAGGGCACGTAACAATAACAATATTAAACAGTAATGAATTGAAATGAGTACAGAGAGGTGGTCACACTACATCATAGCATCTAATGAATACCTCGGTTTTAAGGTGCTTCTTGAATGTATACTCTAAGGTTCACTCTATGGAAAGCAATGGGCAAGTTCATCCACTTCATTAACTTACCGTATTTAGTAACTTATTCGTTAATTATTAATTTAATTTATTGATGAAACAATTAAAAAATCTTCTCCTCACTGGTCTGGCTCTCAAATGCCATCCCACAGCTCATACATTGAAAACTTGGCCAAAATTTGATAAAGCAATGATCAAGACTATTACAGTTGGGTACATAGATTGAATTATTGGATTTAACAATGGGGGGATTACGATTCAAATCTGGAGCGCCCATCGACTGATGCCAAATGCATTAGTAAAATGGCACTATAGAAGTTCACGACCAATAATAATAATAATAATAATAATAATAATAATAATAATAATAATAATAACAAAAATGCACATTTTTATTACTGCTATTTAGATATGCACAGCAAGTTAACAATATTTTCTCTAAATAGATTAATAAATAAATGGAAAAGATCTCCACAGCCAAAATGGTGCATAGTGATCGCGCTAATTACGCCTACAAGATAGAAATACCAAACTAAGGCCCTGGAATCCAAGGTCCTGGGGTTCAGGGCATGGAGGGCGCCACAAGCCAAACATTGGGTGGGCCAACACGACCTGTTTGAAATTGGACAATGCAAGGACTAGTGCTACAGTAGGCTATAGATATGCAAAAATTCAGAAGAGTGAAACGAATTAAACCCACATATTCTTGTGTCCCTATCTTTGCTGAGCCAAACCGTACTAGAATTGTCAATATATTCTGTCTCAATTTTTTTCTAGAGCTTTCGAAATGCCACGAAAAAAGATCCATTTGTTGAAACGACACTATACAAAGACTTTCAGAAATCTATTCTCTGTCAGGTTTTATAGACCACAAAAATATTATAAAATTGATACCCTGTTTGAAACTGGACAATACTAGTACTGCAGTAGGCTATAGATATGCACAAATTCAGAAGAGTTATGAAACGAATTAAAAGAACTTCAGGGTCTGGGGCGTAGCCCCCACCCTCGACCCCATATAGCCGAGTAGCCTACCGCCGACCGACCCCCAGTCTCGACCAGAGCGTACGAGAAACCAAAATGCGTTGTTTAATCTCGTGGAACGATCGAATGCAACCGCGAAACACAAACGACAACAATAACAGCAACTACAACTAAACAAATGTAGAATTACAGAAAGAAATTACAGTGATAAAAGCTGCAGTTAGTTTCAACCCTGAGTGAAAACGAGGTCGCACTGGCAACAGGTGGGGTCAGTGTTTATATATTTATATATACATACATCTATGGTCTTCAGCTCATCGCTATAAGGTGCCTGACAAAACATTCATACACACACGCGGTTGCGCGTAGTGCATTTAAATAATTTTACAGTGTCGTTGGTTTATGCTTTCTGTTGTAATCTTTTGCAAGTTCTACATTCCTATTCAGGACCACCACTCCTGAAACGTAGGCCTAACAGAAATTACGACAACACTGTCTATTTAAGAAATATTTTTGAGATCCTCCAGACATGTCATTATTTTTTGTAGCTTCATGGACTAGTAAGTAGTAACACGTTAGCTGGTCTTGGGACCGTCCATAAATGACGTCACGCACTTAGAGGAGGGTTTTTTGATTTGTGACCATAATTATGTGACGACAGAGAGGGTTTCCAGATATGTGACGTCACATAATACTAAATATTAATTGTTATTAATACCGCAATGCTATGTTACCGCAAAGTTGAACCTATTTTGCACTTATAATTTTAAAAAAACAATTTTGAAACAGTTTCTGAATTTCGCTTCAACTATAATAATTATAATGAGTATTTTCAAACAAATTCATTGCAATACCAGCTTCAGTCAAAGAATAAATGAATTGAAACATTAATTTTGACATTAAAGAATGGGGCGTTGTGACGTCAATTTTAGGGGTCTGACTTTTTGTGACGACTTGTGGTGACGAGAGGTAGGGGATTATTTGTTACTGGGTATTGTGATAGTGCGTCATAGAAGTTTATTGATGGCTTGATTGACTCTGTGTTGTATGTATGTATGCATATCTCTGTTTTATAATTATCTTTTGAGCGTGACTTTTCCTTCTCAATAGTAAGCTTCCGGTTTGTTGTTTTTATTTATTTAATATAATAATAATAATAATAATAATAATAATAATAATAATAATAATAATAATGTTTCAACTTTAAAGTGGTTTAGGAGAGTTTGCTTTGTGTGAGAGCCACTGTTGTACCCATCCTATTTAGTATCCTATACTATAGTAAGGTAGATTTATTCTGAGCTCATTAGCACTCTATCAGCCACTACTACTACTACTACTACTACTACTACTACTACTACTACTACTACTACTAATAATAATAATAATAATAATAATATCTTTTCGTCCAATTCGTTCCATCTGTCCACCTTCCTTGCACTGAAAAATGCTGTTTGATCTCCCAAACCGTTTCTCAAACAGTTACATGAATTTTTCTGTGAAAATTTTCCAAGTGGCTGAATAAAACTCTTCATTCTCCGGTGTATTGAACGAGTCCAAGGAAGCAATGTAAGGGAACGATCGCCGGAGGCATTCAATGAATTTACTATAACAGCAATCAGTAGTACAGTAGTAGTAGTAGTAGTAGTAGTAGTAGTAGTAGTAGTAGTAGTAGTAGTAGTAGTGGTAGTAATAGTAGGCCTAGTAGTAGTCACACAACTTGGTTTTAATTGGTTTACCATGATCTCTCTGCAGTTTTTCAGAAGAATGTGGAAGCAAACATATTAGTCATCTGAGGAATTGAGTAACTCACTTTAGACTTCAACTGCATCTCATTAATTGTTGCCACTTTTGTTGCTTGGCTAACTGTTGAATATAATAGGCAGTTGCAATGCTTGATCAATGAGGTGTTAGATCAACGGGATTTTACTTGCATCTAAGGCGATTGAAATATTTGATGACTATTATGACTTTTAATTGATAACTTGTAAGCTTTCAATAGATAGGCTATTTTACTCATTTATTTTTATTAAGTTAATAATTTATCTCAATGTTGTTGGCATATATTGGTTTGTTGGATGATTTTCTATTTAGAAAGTAATGTATATCTTTATACTGAAAGTGTTTTGTGCACATTAACATATGCACTTATTTCTTGAAGTTTCATTGATTTGGAGTTACTGTGTAACTTAATTTATGTCTGATTTATAATCTGTATTCCCAGTCACTTGAATCAGTTTGTTTGTTTCCTATTGAATGTATGTGTGATTGAAGGCAGTTTATTATTATTCACTGAACTTAGGACAACTATTATACTAACTAATTATTTATTATTTAGGTTAATTCGGGAATGATGTCTCTGCCGCTAAGAGGAGTGCTGCTACTTTTGTCTTTGTGCGTCGTTGACCAAGTATCCTGTCAGTACGGAAGTCACTCGGGATATTCACGACAGAGATATCCGAATCCAGTGAAGCAACCGCAGCTTTGTGGAAGAGAGAGGGTGGATAAGTCTTACGTTTGTGATCCAGATCACATTTTGGAATCACAGGACAAAGAAGGTACAGTAGAACCCCGTTATATCGAAGTTCACGGGACCGTGATAAATACTTCAATATAGCGGCATTCGACTGTATTTGGCAATTCGCAAATACGGTCTGAAATGCTGTTTTGGGATATGGAATGAAAATACAATTTGGATAAGTGCTTTGTTCTTTAAAATATCCTAAAGGATAGCCATTTTATTGCTAGTCTACAGAATAGAATTGATCTTGTTTGGTTGTAGCTTGTGATTGTACAATTCGACAGTATAGTTCATTGTATCATTTTGTGATATGTTAGATACTTAGCTATATACCGAGATTAAGACCTAATTGAAGCAAAGTATTGAAATCTATGATTAATTATCATTATTATGAGACAAATGGGGATTTGGAGATTCTGAGGATTCGAAACTGTTGTTTAGCAAAGCATTCATAAGACTGTTTCATGATGTCGAATTATGAACATTAATAGCTGTCTGCTAAAATATGCTTTGTATTAATAGTTTATAATCAATGCCGTGGCGTGGTGAGGACATGCCTGGGGCAAGCTGTATCAATAGTGCCCTTAACCCCTCAACTTTTGAAAAATTCTGACAAGCGAAAAAGGTCAGCGTCTTTTTTAATTGGGCCCGCAAGTTCTGAAAAATCCTGAAAAGCAAAAACTTGTCCTCAACTATTTTGATTAGTTCAGTTACATACGTTAGCGGTTAGCCACCATTCGTTTAAATAATCCTATAAATTTTTTATCAAATTGGCACCCCATCCCTCACTGGTGCCCCTCAGCAACTGGGGCAATTACTCCCTCTGCCCCCGTTGCTACCCCACTGCGTTTGACCCATTCTCATGTCTGCTTCAAGGCACGGCTTATCCCTCGAATGGCCTACTAACCATTCCACAAGATATTTGGCAGGATTTTCATTTTGTTGATCTTAAAATTGGATAGATCTCTGTTAATTGTTACATGGTGATATCTACAGGGTGTCTCTGAAAAAAAAAACAGCAGAAAAACTATGATTTCTTAAAAAGTCCTAAATATACTTCTATCAAAATTGCCACACGTATAGTATACGTCGTATACAGCACATATTTCCCCACATTTCTTCTTCTTTTCATCTCATTTACATGTAAGGTGGCCATATTGTGAAATATCAAAGTCTAACTTCGATTTTACTACCCAGCCACAGCATGACAGGCCTAATTATCTAGCATCTCATAAATTTGGTTTCATGTCAATGTTGTTAGTAGTAGTAGTAGTAATAGTAGTAGTAGTAGTAGTAGTAGTAGTAGTAGTAGTAGTAGTAGTAGTAGTAGTAGTAGTTTTTCTGCTGGGGGTTTTTTCAGAGACACCCTGTAGATATCTATATATCTGTAATTTTTTTAGCAAACCAGCTTGACAGGCTGATTGCCGAGATTATCAATTCGACTACTTGTCCATGCTCTGCATACAGCTGTGAGCACCAGCGCCAGGGATACAAAGTCGGAATAGCGCTAATCCAGAAAATGCAGTTTGATGACAAAGGTCAACATGAGGTCGACGATATCGATGAAGGGTTAGTACATAGTTGCCTTTAGATTGTAGCTGTTATCATTTAAGAATATAATTTGCCTAGGTACTGTCTAACTGAAGAGTCTCGTTTGACCATTTTCTGTATTGCACACGTACGACTTATGAAGCAGTACCAACTGTGCTGTTACCCTACGCCAGGGGTATTCAACTGGCAGCCTGCAGGCCAGATCTGATCTGCCAGGGGCTGTGAAATGGCCCGCAAATATACTGAAACGATCAATAACTTTTTTCTAATACATATTTATATTT
Source organism: Metaphire vulgaris (assembly GCA_018105865.1). Classification (NCBI taxonomy): domain Eukaryota; kingdom Metazoa; phylum Annelida; class Clitellata; order Crassiclitellata; family Megascolecidae; genus Metaphire; species Metaphire vulgaris. Next base: position 13,953,425 of record CM030848.1, on the reverse strand, counting down.
AAATGTCTTGTTTTTCAACTTACCTGTTTTCTATTAGTCATGACCTATATTTTTTAACTAAAAATTTTTTGGCACCTGGACACCAGTCATAACAAATTTGACCCTTCATGAAATCTCTTGATTACCCCTGCCCGATGCTTGGGCAGGGGCAATTGGGCACACAATTTACAAGAAACTTTAAGCCAGCTTACCGTAATTTCGTCCAAATTCTTTTTCAAAAAGAAAATATTATTGGTGTTCGATTTGTGACACGGTGTTTTGCGACATTTTGCAGTGAAGCAAGGAAGAGGAAAATCCTGAGAAATTTGCACCAGGCCCAGCTTTATGCTCACGAGATCCAGAACAGATGGATGCTTGGCCATTGCGACGAGGACGTCATCATATTCTATTCTCACGAGGACAACGTAGTATGTAAATGGATTATGTTGACAGATTGATTTACAGTTGAACTTCTGGCCTGTCCTTACAATTGTATGCCATTGGCTGATGCCCTGGGCATTATGATAGTGGCGCCATAGAAGTTTGTTGATTGATTGTAATAATTTTGCATATCTGTATTGTAAATAATGTTGTATATTGTTTTGGCTTGCAAAAGAATGCAAGTGTAGACTTGCTGATTGGTAATTATTAGTAGAGTGGCAGGAATATTGGCGTGGAGATCTGACAAAGGTTGTGGGTTTGATACCTGCAGGAGCACTGACTTCACTCCATAGCTGTCAATCCCATGAGGGTCCTGGGGTCCGGACCCTCAAAAAATTTGGTTGCGAGGGTCCATCAGGCATTGGACCCTCACAAAAAATCTGAGTAAATCTATATTGTATAGCGTTGTACGATTATTTAATAAATTGTTGTGCTGGATAGATATAACACACGCAGATATTATCAGCAAATGGTATTTTGGAACATTAATAAGTAATAAGAATTATGCTAAAAGGGTCAGGGTTAGGCACAACAACGGGTGGACCCTCACAACTTTTACTACAGATTGACACCACTGCTTCACTTGCTAGAGGATAATGGTGGCATGATTAGCACTGGTGTCGCTGAGCAGTCAAATAGGCACGATATTTTTGGTCTCGTATCCGTGGTGTTGCGCTCTGGAGGCTGAGGGCCCCGGGAGCGGAGATCGGTGCCGCCTTGTGAGCCCTGGTAGGAGCCTGGCGAGGGCTTGAATTGTACTTTGTAGGTTTATACGGCGACTGGAGACGTCGCGCGGATGAAGCTGACCAACGAGGTCGTTGCGTCGGTTGCAAGAGACGCCCGGCATTTGGGCTTCTATAAAAGCCCTTTCGAAGGCCTGTGGAAAATCGTCAACGACTATCGGTGAGTTGGATACAGAGTTTCTAGTTGATTTGTTTTCCTTATACATGTATTGTGCCTGTTCTCATATGCTATTGATTCTTCTGTCTTCATCTTCTACAATGTCACGTGGATTATATTATTTTGCATATGAAGAATAATGGGCTCTAGAATATCACTGGCACATTATTATGGATGTTTAAACGTGACTTGTCATAGCATTGCCTATTGTTTGATCATTGATCAAATACAATAGTAATTTATTAGAATAAGTAAAAATACCAGCAAACAATGTCACTGTTCTGTCATTTTCAGATACTACCGCATTGGTTACTAAAGAGACTTGAATGCTATGCCTACCGTAGTTTTGCTTTGCTACTAATTTTTAAGCAGACCTTACTTGAAAATTGGCTAACTGTGTGATTACAAGATGTGTGTATGTAAAAGATAATCTTTCTTTATTCATACATTGTTGAGAAATAAACTGTTTTGATTGATTGATTGATTGATTGAGTGAGTGAGTGATAAAATAAGTTTTCTGTGTTATTCTTCTGCTATTTTAGGGATTAATTAACAATGCCTGTATTGTGATGTAAATATTTTGTTTATGTATTGCGTGTTTCTTGGTTATTTTTTTAGATCAGTGTTTCTTAACAGCTACCATCCTAGAAAGCCGACAGCTGCAGAACTGCGGTCCCAAAATGTTGCGCTCGTTGGCAAAGGGCCATACGTCAATCATCCTGACCTGTGCGATCATCATGTATGGTTTCATTTGGGCGCTATAGAAGTCATGATCATGTTTGTGTTGAATTTTGAAATTGCCTGTAGGTGCCTTCGATATTCTGGTACGAAATTTAGTGTTTGGTTTGTTCTATGATGTTTTTCTTGCTTACAGTTTCAACCTATGTAATGTCTCTAATACCATTGATCACGATTGACTTGTAAAAGGGCAATCTATTCATATTTCTGAGTAAAGGCTGCAGAATGCTGAATCACACTGTTTTGTATAGCATAGTTTCTAATAATGTTATTGTCAGTAGTGTAGAGATTTCATTCTTCATAGTGAGACTGGCTTGTGAAAGATGTTATGCGTTTGTCAGAACACTATAATATTTTATTTTGGTAGAGAATTAATGAGTCAGAAATGATTCATCATAGGCATGAAGCACTTGTGGTTGTAAGGCTTGTGGTACATTGTGAGACTTGGGAAGCTTTTTTGACTTGTTTCGCTTGAATGAACAAGGGTTCATCCATATAGTACATACACACTGATTTGGGGGAGGGGGTGTTGGATCTAGAAGATTTTGTGTATGTATGGTGTATGCAATGGGGGGAGGAGGCAAAATAGCCTTTTTGCATATGTACTATATGGATGAGCCCCAATGGGACAAAGTTTTTTGTTTGATGTTGATAGTTGGCATCACATTCTGATTGCATGATGGTTTAGTTTTTTCAAGTGAAGATGTCATCTGTGCAGTTTTTCTCATTTTCTTTTCGCATACACTGGTTTCGATATTTGATTGCTGCACTTTTTAAGAGTTGGAACTTGTCACTGAAAAGAGATTGTTGTGGAAGATCTGTGTTGCCGCTTTCAGATTCATTCTTGTTGTTTTGATCGAAGAGTTTTCTTGTGCTTCGGAGTTATCAGTTATTGTTTATACGTTACTGGAATTTGCAAAGTTGTCAATATGTAGGAGCAAGAGAAACATCTTTGTTTTGATATTAAAACCTGACATGAGTTGGCAGATTAAATTTTGTAGGCTGATCCTAGTTACTTCTGCTAATTGCAAATTATATAATTGATTTGTGTCCTTTCCAATAGGAATATCAGTGTTTTGTCTCATAACTGTCTCACACAGTGCAGACCCAAATAAACCACTTTAAACCTTGTTATTATTATTTATTATTATTATTATTATTATTATTATTATTATTATTATTATTATATAGCATTCTGCATGTTCTTTCTTTTTTGCACCATTTTCAATGTCGGTTTGAGCCACAGCTGTGCCCGAACTGCTCAAATGGTTGTTTAGTGAACTATTCTTCTGGTGCAAATGATTTATTAGTTTAGCAAAATTCTCAAAATGATTTCTTTGCCTTTAGTAGTGACTGCGGTTGGTGAGACTTTGATATTGTTATTCTGTTTGAAGCTTTGCTGCGTTCTTGTTGATATTTTGTTTATGCAGTAGTTGTTATTGTTGTGGAACTGTTCTTGTTGAGTCTTCTATACTAACTGCCAAACTAGTGCCTGCATTTAATGTTTAATTGTATTCAAAAATTGTTTAGTCTTTGTTAAAATAAACTTAAATGCAGAGGTTGTTAATTGTTGCTAACTGTTGTACCTATAACTTAATCAAAATGAAGTTACTGCTATCTCAACATATGTATATCGTGTAATGTCCTTTTAAATGGTAGCAAAATGTTAATGAAGAATCCATCATCTATATTGATTGAATCTCAACTGATTGCATCTGCGCTTACTTATTAATCTAATTTTGCTGTAAAATATCTGAAATAATTTCTAATTTTATTTCTTCATGCCAATGCTGAAATATATTATGTCTACGATTTTAAGATACAGAGAAAATTGTGAATTTTTGTGCATTCTATAATAATAATAATTATTATTATTATTATTAGTTTGATTAATTATTAATTGTGATGTTTGCTGTGTTTTAATTAGATATTCCTTCGTTTTTCTTGCAATATTATTTGAGCTTACAAGTGACATTCTGTATTTAATTACTTTCTATACAATGCAGCAATTTATTGTTTCTTGTGTTTCATTGTTTGGAATCAGGGATATTTTACACCCCTAACACCCGCCCGCCCCCCTCCACCAACTTCAGACCGCACCTCCCCATCTCAACTATGGGATGACCTTTTTTGCTTGTCAGACTCTTTTTGGCAGGGGACCCCCAGAATTTACGGACACCCCCCAAATTGATAATCCTAGAAATAACCCCGGTTGGAACGCTCCATAAAATACTTTCCTGCGGCTGTCTACCTGGATCTAAAACCTTGACGACCACGGTTTATGGATTTTACCCGGATTGAGCGCTCGATGCTGGTGCAATGTGCCGAGCTGTTGCGTTGCGCTATAGAAATTTCATCCTACTTACTTGTTCAGAACGAGTCCTTGTTAAATTACCAGAAACGGTTAAGGTCTAGGAAAAGGGCTTATGGACGGGCATTGATAGATAGACTGGAGCTTCCAATGCGTTTGTGTTGTGCTGCGTTTCTTGTGGTTTATTGTATTGGAGCGGTAGTCCTGATGATGATACGTCGTGAAACGCTCGGGTGATTCTGACGCAGAAGTAGTCAAAGGAAAGAGGAATGCGAGTCCTAACGTTGTGGTTCACTGACTGAACACAAGCGGGACAGATTATGACTCATTAAGGAAGCTGGAAGCTTGTCTCACTGTTTCATATTTACGATTGGTTCGCGTCGCAACCTACTGAACCCGGGATTGTGAAGGCAGTGACCTCGGGGGTAATATACGGTAGCCTACACTAATACTACTACTACTAGTGTATTTTGCCTAAGGTTTCAAAAAAGGGTAGATACTTTTGCAACAAGGCCGTGGCGGAGTCGAGATTTCGGAATAATGGGGGAGGCACGTCGCCATTTTCTGGTAAAAGTATCCGACAGACAAGCAAAACCAGAGGTCGTCAAGCAGTTCTTAAGAGTTTTGCTCAAATCCCACGATCGGTCCCAGCCAAATATGGGGTGGGGCCTGGAGACAGAACGTTGGAGCCCGAGAGTGCCTCTCCCGTGGCTACGCCAATGCAACAATGGGATATCGCCGTATTGAGAGATATTATGATAATATGATCGCTTGTAGCGTAAAAACGTCAGTTTTGATCGAGCGGGTAGGCTGACAAAAAACTTCTCTAGCACGCCATTTGAATACGATCGTTCTGAAGTGAAATTGTAAGATATGTTTCCAAAATGTATTACAAATGACCAACAATGTAAATGGACAACAAACGTAAATTGTAATATTAAACAGTATTCTAGGTAGGCTAATCTGTCTAAAGGTGTAACGCTCGCCTATTGCATTGGGGGCGGCGGTCAGTGACCCGGTGTTGGAGGCGAGAGCAGACTGCGCATGCGCAAATGACCCTGAATTCGCTTCAGAAATGCTTTGGTTCGGTGGACGTTATAAGGAAGCGGTCATTTTTTCCGACCGTGGTCCAGTCATTCGATGCTAAACACAGCGGCGTTGATTGATTGCCGTACAGGGCAGCACTGTGCCGTCAGAATTCTAACGCCAAGTCTAACGGACTGTCTGTCCCTTTGCATTAGCGTCGCCACGGGGGGGGGGTAAATGGGGCAACTGCCCCCCCCAAGCTGCCCCAGACCACCTGCCAGATTCGCGCAAATCCGGTGAGAAAGTTTTCTGTGGAGGGGTGAGTAAGGAATCTGACACGCTAGCCCCTTTTGCCCCCCCCAAAAAAAAAATCCTGGCGACGCCACTGCAAATGACTCATTATTTTTCGTGGCATTTCGAAAGCTCTAGAAAAAAATTGAGACAGAATATATTGACAAGATGACAATTCTAGTATGGCTTGACACAACCAAGATGGGGACACAAGAATATGTGGTTTTAATTCGTTTCATCACTCTTCTGAATTTTTGCATATATCTATAGCCTACTGTAGTCCTTGCTTTGTCCAATTTCAAACAGGGTATCAATTTTATAATATTTTTGGTTTGAAACTCTCCCTCTCTCTCTCTCTCTCGTAAGCGCCATCCTATCTCTCGATTGATTTTTAGACATTTGACAGAGAAAAGATTTCTGAAAGACTTTGTATAGTGTCGTTTCAAATGGCTCATTATTTTTCGTGGCATTTCGAAAGCTCTAGAAAAAAATGAGACAGAATATATTGACAATTCTAGTAGGCCTACGGTTTGTCACAGCAAAGATGGGGACACAAGAATATGTGGTTCTAATTCGTTGCATCACTCTTCTGAATTTTTGCATATCTATAGCCTACTGTAGCACTAGTCCTTGCATTGTCCAATTTCAAACAGGCCATGTTGGCCCACCCAATATTTGGCTCGTGGCGCAGTGGCGCCCTCCATGGACCCCTACGTAACGACGTAACAAAACGTCAGACCCCCTAAAATATGACGTAACTAGGGGACCGACCCCCCATTTTCGTCTTCCGAAAAGTCATGACAAGCAAAAAAGGTCATCCTTGTATTTTTTCCTTGTATTTTTTTCCTTTCCAAGATCCCTGACAAGCAAATAAAAGGTAAAAAGGTCAAAGGTTATCACTTAAAATTTTGTTTGCGTTACGTCACATTTACGGAACCCCCTCGTCACACTTCGTAACAAATGACCGGACCCCCAACCGCGTTACGTAATTTATGGACGACCCGTTATTAGATTTTAATTTCTGCGCTTGGACACTTAATAGAAAAATTATGACAAATCATTAGACCTACGAAGATCGACTGAATAATTACAATTATTAGGCCTACATCAATATCTCTAGCTACCCTTCCTTCAAGGCAATGGTATAATTTTTAACAAATGCATGATAAAATTTTAATTAGCATCCTGTCGCAACCCCACAAGGTGTCTTGTCTGCTTGACCGGTAAAAGATGCGTGTCACGAATCGCAACACGCCTCCGGGGAGTTGGGTTCGTGTTTCTAAATCAAGAGCACGAAACAAGCCAGACGATACGCGTGTATTCGAAACGAAATCGTTCAGCCAACCTTGTGAACATTACCGAAAAAGACCCCGCCGGACATCGCGGTCTAGCGCGTATGAAAACGTGGGCTGACATGCATGCTGTCCGAGTGACAAGCGAATCGCAAGAGATGTCGCTCGAAGACGTAATTTCTAAAGCACGTTTTACATCCGAAAGCGAAGAAACTGTCGGCAAGGCGTTACCGAAGAAGGCTTTCCGGTCAAGGATAGCATCTACAGGGTGGCGCAAAAAAACCGGACTAGTCACATTAAAGTTTGCATTTAATATAGGCCTAGTCCGGTTTTTTGCGCCACCCTGTATATACATACGAGTTTTAGGGAGCCCTAACAAGCCTGGACGCCAATGATGGCTAAAAACTCGTATGTATATACAGGGTGGCGCAAAAAACCGGACTATATTAAATGCAAACTTAAATGTGACTAGTCCGGTTTTTTGCGCCACTCTGTAGTCTGTATATGTTATCTCCCCCTCAAAAAATTCGGCGCTGATACAAATTTTTGCATTGAACTATTATGTCTCTTCCCCTCCAGCCAAGTCAATTCCCACCTCCCCCACAAGGACTCTGGATCAGTGGCGTAGCGTGCACTTGTGCCGCCCATGGCTCCTGGAAAAATTCCACCCCAATTTGCTCTTACTATAGCTGACAAGCAAAAAAGGTATACAGTATTGCCTTTTTACCGGCGTAAAAATCCAGTACCCTCAGGAAAAGTACTCGTTTGTGCATTTCTTTAAGGGTAATGCCACGTCTCTCTGTCTTTGGTTATATTCCCTTGTCGTGCATTTCTTATTCCACTACCACATGAATATTTAAACTATTGATAGTTGTCAACGTGGGCATAGGTTTCTTAATTATTACTGTAATTCGACCAAACACGCAAAAGTGTTTGGGGCTGCCTTTAATTGTCAACAATTTTAGGGCAATTTTTTACCCCTATCCCTTGTCAACAACTGTCAACAGTTAACCCCCCATAATTATGTCAAAAACTTTTGACACCCCCTCCAAGATCAATGGCAGGTCCCAATAACAAGGTTCATATTTTTGCGGCGATGACCAATTTTTCCATTTTTTGCTCATCGGGTGTCAAAATGTGGTGGCGATGATCTTTTTGCAATGCTTTTTTCCATTGTAATAAGCAGTATTCCATGAAATTTCCTTTTTTATTTGTAAAAAGTGAAATTGTTGACGTCAACTTCTCTTGACCCCTCTGTCAACAACTGTAAAACTTTTCAAACCCCCTCCCCCCTAAATTGTTGACGTAATTAATGGACAGCCCCTTTAACCCACACCGTAGTTTATCACTGTGTCAGTCTTAACTTCCCACGTCCAGATGCGAGTAGCAGCCGAACGGCTTTTGCCGGAGGACTCATAGGCTGCCCCGCCTGCTCGAGACTTTAGAAACGCACAGCCCGGCGGCAACAGTTTTGAATCACCACCCTCGAAACAAAGCGACCATTATGCTCCCCAAGGGGAGATACGCGACAAGCCGACAACATGGCGCCTCCCTCACCAGAAAATGACTCCTGCCTTTCACCGGCACTCATCGCCGAGGCAGGTGATCATTTTAACCGCGGCCGGGCGAATCTTTCGCCCTTCCCCCTACCAGGCTACTATCCCCCCCCACCAAATTTCCATTCGCACGGAACGGACAGCAGCTGCGACGATACTAACATACAATCGCTATCCACGAGTTATGTCGACAGGCGCATCTTCCCAACAGCGGCCATGCTGGACCACGTGACGAGTTGGACGCGTCCACGGCCTTTGTTCAGTTCGCGCGCATCTCAACGGCTCCTTCGGTCATTAGTATGGAAGACCCTTGTTGCATTCACTGGTTCGCTGTATACGGTTTGAAAACATTCTACACAACGCGTGTGAACAAATGCATGAACTAGTCGTCTATAAGCGACAACAGCTGTAATAGTAAAAACATTGCATGCTTTATGTTATCTCCTCGCTCACGATAAAGATGTACTCAGTTTGAAACTCGATCAAACAGTGGACCCGCTTGTTGGGCGAGTTTTCATTTGTCTAGTAACTCTAGTTCGATAGAGTGCCGCTGACGACATCGTGCTCAACAAAGGATAGTATTGGATTACCGTCAAAACAATTACCTGGAATATCGATCGGAATACAATAAGTCATAGGACAATAGCATGATCTAAATCGCTCTGTTGCACAGAGAACAACACGGATTCAGCAAATCACATATACTGTGCTTCAGTTAATGCATGTGAGAGAGAATACTATCACGGAATGGAATTCAAGAAGACATGTTTAAAGAAGCCGAATAAGCGTGACACTTGCTAGGACTTAGGCTATGCGATGCTCTGTGCTAATGGAATATACGCCAGAACAACCAAACATCTACAGTATCTGACAGGAGGACATCTTTGAGGGATACATCATGTGAAGTATAAAGCGTCCATTTGACGCATACAAAGTGTTCTTTTGGTATATGTTTTCTAATTTGTCCATCAACTGAACGGAATTTCTTATCAAAGCTCTCTCAAGTAAGATTAATTATCCCATAACTTATAGCGTGAATTCAGTAAGATGACTCTTTAGTGAGTTTTCCGACTCAAAAGTTGTAGGCTATTTTTTTTATCCTTGTAGTAGATTTCAAACTCTCAACCTTATCAGAACAGCTGGTCAAATATGTCCCATTCGTAGCCTATAGTTACCATAGCAATAATAGCCTAAAGGGGTTTTGACCCAAACTGCGATGACATTGGCAAGCATTAGCGTCGCCACGGGGGGCAAATGGGGCAACTCCCCCCCCAATCTGCCCCAGACCACCTACCAGATTCGCGCAAATCCGCTGAGAAAGTTTTCTGTGGAGGGGGTGAGGGGTTGGTAAGGAATCTGAAACGCTAGCCCCTTTTGCCTCCCCCCACCAAAAATTCCTGGCGACGCCACTGTTGACAAGTAGACTTGCCAATGACCGTGCCGATACCCTGCCGTGCAAATAGCGTTGACTTTTATGGATCCTGTAGAGTCTTTAGACGTTTTATACGGTCTGATTTGCATTACGTTGTTTTACATTTATCCAGGACTTGGGTACATAGGCCGACTTAAGCAACAGGCTTGCTGATAGATCTCAATACGAATTCCTATAAAGCTTGGAAACATTACAGCACAGCTTTCAGGCATCTCGTGGATGCCCATTTTCCCTAGACGGAAAGATGGCCCCATCTACACTTAACACAAGAATCGTCAGCAGGGACGTCATTTGGGTGGCAGGGGGTCTTTATCCTCTGATTTTTAGGGAAAAACAAAATTTTCGCGAATTTGTGTGTTTTAAAATTCGTTGTGTTCTCAATTGTATTTTATAATTTTAATACAATCACTGGTAGGCCCCTATGTACTATGCAGTATCGTCAGTGGCGGCTCTAGGATTTTGCAAGTGGGGGGCCGTTGGGGTGGCAACTTCTAATCATGGGGGCCAACCATTTGTTGTTTAATGTATATAGCATTAAGTATAGGGTCCCAATTGGGGGGGGGGCACTGGGGGCCAGGCACTCAATAGGGGGCACGGGCCCCATGCCCCCCGGTGGAGCCGCCACTGAGTATCGTATGAAGCATGTACTATGGACAAAACCAATTTGCATACTGCATAGGTATTTAAAAAATACTGCCTGCCTTGCAGTCGAAACTTTCACTCGAAAGTCTTGCCCTCCCCCACCCCCTGGAAAACAATGAAATGACGCCCTTCATCGTCAAGACCATAAAACAGACCAGAACTATTTCCTGTATATTTCAAACGCATTCTTCACTGTATAAATCCTATAATTACTAACCGTTAGTTGATATTATAGAAGCGCTTGGACCGGGTTGCTCTCATTTAGTTTGCCTGCGACCCAGTGGCGTAGCTAGGGTTCCGGAATGGGGTGGGGCGCACATCGACATTCTAAAATTAAAGGGTCTACAAAGGGAAAAGGTCAAAAGGTCGTCGTCAAGGAATTCTTGGCACATTCGCGTATTCTGTTCCGGACATCGTATATACCTGTCCCTCTTCCCCAAAGTTTCTCCGCGGTTTTGCACAAATCCTACGACTGATGCAAGTCAGAAAATGGGACCCGCTCCCATCCGGTGCCCCGTGGCTACGCCAATGATGCGACCTTACACAAGCACCCACAGGCCCGCCGAGAGAAATTCCGGGCCCTGTGCATTTGCCCCCCGCTCTCGGAGGCCCTGAGCACCCAATGTCTTAACTGACGGCGGTACATAATTATAGGCTTTTATGAACTTGAGACCGTTATATAGTATCGCAATATTATTTCTTTGGAAAATACTACCAATTGTTGAGGATTCATTAAATTTTGCTGCTGTACACTGTATATTGTATTTATGATTCTTTTGGTGTTGATATAGCGACATCTTCTTTCGCGTTCTAGCGAGTTCTAAGAATTCGCAACTAGATCGGCGACGGAAACTTCTTGAAAAAGAGGAAATGGTCGTTAAAATGGCGTACGGCGTTCTAGTGATGCTTAGCGCTGTCGCCTCTGAAGCAGGTAAACTACATGAACTAGATCTAAACATTTCGATAGGTCGTAACAGTGACGGCTCCACAGAGCCCCGGGCCCGTGCCCCTATTGAGTGCCTCCTCCCAGTGGCCCCCCTCTTCTCTGAGACTTTTTATATGAAAATGTCGATGTGCTACCCCCCCTTATATTTCGAAACCCTGGCTACGCTACTCCATTTCACCTCTGTGCGCGCGCGCATGTTTGTGTGCGTGAGTTATAATCAGAGGATTTAAATAATTCCAGGATTAGTCTCCTGCTATCTTCGCTAAAACAGATGAACAAAGATCACAAGTTTTGCACCATCACCGAGACATCCCAAACTTGCGTAGGCCTACAGGCCTGTGTGTGGACGGCCACTTCCTATTGAATATTCGAGAACGTGTGGAAATCGTAAATTAACCAGTGTACTTCTGTCGATTATCAGATACTCGACTTGATTCTATAGTTTATTCTGTTCTAGCAGTGGACCGTGAAATTTCATGTAGCCAGCCGCTCGCATTGAATCAACATTCGTTTTCGTTGACTATCACGGCGTTACACTGTACAGTGTAATTTACAACCAATTAATTCAACATTGTTTTCATGTTTTTTTCCAGTGGCTTCTTGCAACAGCGAACAGAAAGAGGCATGTAGCAAATCAGGTGATTACGCCTTGTTACACTATTCAGCAGTCTCGGTGGTGATGATGATGATGATGGTGGTGGTGGTGGTGGTGGTGGCAGTGCGTGAGTGAATGAATAATTTAAACGAATTCTGCAGCTTTTAGATTTGCAAAGTGCTGGAAATCGCCTCAGTCGCATTACGAGCTTTGTACAACGACTCAAATGTTTGCTATACCTATTCCCAAACTGACGTAGCCTATACAAACAAACCTATAAGAAAATATCCATTTGCAGAATAACTTAACTTTCTAATTTTTGTAACTTCCGCCCAAAATTATTGTTCGACCCCTGAAGATTAATCTTCAATCTGTGGGAAGTTGAACTCTCCCCAAAATCGAATACTCTGTATGCCTACAATAAGAAATACCCAGTGGCGATTCCAAGGTGGGGGTGCAATGAATTTCTAGGAAGATCCCGCCAATTGTCAATTTTAAGGAATTATATGTAAACGGCTTAGAAGAAATCTGTAGATTTGATTTATAAAATATAATGTACAGAATTGACAATGTATAAAAGCCATTTTAGTCTGGTTGTACAAAGTCATAGTGCAAAATCGAATTTTTCTATATATTGCTGGAAGCGAATTTGTCGATGACATTGTCTATGGATATCTCCATATCTGTGTGGATATACATCAAGGCTAATCCGTTTAGACGATCATCTTCCGTTAAAGACGCTTTTTGGTTGACCGGTGGGGGATGCATGCATCCCCAACTTGGAACCGCCCCTGGAAATACCCATTTTATTGTTGGCTAGACAACACAAGGGCAATTATATTCTTGTTGAGATATCTTAGGTTTAGACAGCAGTACAGTCAAATGAATGCAGATTTCTGTCATTGTGAGCATGGAAAAGCTGTACCTGCGGAGGGACAGAGAGATAGACAGAGTGACAGAAAGAGGGATGGAGAGAGAAAGAATGTAGACACAAAACAGCCGATCGCTATATGTGACCACGGATGCCTTACATCTGTGAAATACCTCAGTCTTAAAAATCCATTTGACGTGGCTGTGTGTTGTCGTGCATAATTCACCGAGTACTAGCAGTAGCATCGTCTCCCTTCTGGCAGCTTTCCTGCTCTTCCTCTATTATCGCTCGGCGGCTACGCCTATTAGCTTCGACAATAAATTCACCCGCACATTTCCAGATCCCGGGGTCTGTTAAATAAACGAATAATATGCGTAGACCTGCGAGTCCCTTTTCTCCGGCAATGAATACCGTTTTCCACTCTCGAAAACACTCGGAATTCCGCCGCAGATTCTCGAATTTTAATATATCGTTGTTTAGCCCTTCTTTTTCTCTTTCTCCGAAAAATACAGTAACGGTAAATGTATTTTATGTACCGGTAGTTGTCTTTCATATATAAAGATGCGCATAACCGTTGTAATAGAACAATTTCTATTTGCTTTAGTAGTCTTGATACCATTCGTTCAGACATGGCGTTTTCTTTTCAAATTGAGCCAACGCTATGCAGTATGCAACACCACTGAAATATCAATAATATAGAATGCACTCTAAGACGATACTAATGAGTTGCTGATCAGAGTCGCTGGCTCAATTAGAGCCCGCAAACGGCTCCGACACTCACTGCCCGAGGACGTAAGTCTAAAAATAATGAAGTCTTAAGTGAAATATAAAAAACAACCTTGCGAAATAATTACATCTTATACAAGAAAACCATGTGCACGGTGCACATAAACACGCACATCTATATATATATATATATATATATATATGTATATATATATATATATATATAGCGGTATATATATACAGCGGTGTATAACTGTATATACGTTAAATTTTTACGACACACCTGCCGTTCGACTCAGGTTTCCACTCCCTCTACCGGTTGGCGTCAAAACCGTCTAGTATAGCGTGCGTCTTATGCTTGCATAATTGATTCGAAGCCTGTGTACATGTATGTTGTTGCCTTACACTGTGCAGCCATCGATGACAGCCTCGATCTTCTGTCCAGCGGCGGTCAGTGTCTTGTCCGTCAGTACGTCCAGTTTACTCACGTCTGCACGGTCACCAACTACATGCCGAGTACCGACTCGTGCTGCTGCGTTCACCAGGCGCTGGTTCTATGCTGTCGCTACCACCAAGACTGGAACCACTTCCGCTGCGTCGAAACCGACGACACCGTACATCAATTCCAGTCAGCTCATATTCATAATCTCCACTAAGAACTTCCAGTTTGTCCCATAAGTAAAGTAAAATCTCGTGGATTTATATAGCGCCCCGCCAGGGAAAGCAGCACAACAGTAGCTGCTTATTCTTAGGCGCTCAGCCTCTCTTAAAATAGCAATGGGGGAAGGTATGGAGATCAGCCAGGCAATCAATAGTCAACATCCGAAGGGCAGTGAGGCTAGGTTGTTACAGCTGTATGGAGGAAATGATTTAAGAAAGAGGAAGCATTTACAGTAAGCTTAGTCCTGATAGACGATAGACCTTAGACGATGAGCCCACGGTTAATGATGATGATTAGACCTGAAGACTTGAGTGAATGATGATGATGATGATTATTATTATTATTACGATTATGGTTAGGGGGTTTTGTATTTTGGTTTTGATAAGCAAAAAGTGTTTGATACTTTTTACGTGACAAGCAAAAAGGTCCTCGCCTCTCACATAAACCTTTACAGTTTCCAACGGGGGGGGTTGACACCCAAAGTCACGTCAAAAAATTAAAAATGCATGGTGACTCATTAAAATTATTTTGTTTTTTGCGGCCAAGGTGGGGTTAGCCCAAACACCCTGGCTACGCCACTGTGCGTATGTGTAGGTTTGGTTTTTGTGTATTTTCAGGGATAACGCGACAATGAGTTTGCACTTGAAGCTTATCATTCCTTTGGTCCTGTTGGCCATTCTCATCATCTTCTTCATCCTCCTTTGTCCAGTGTTGAAATTTCTGCGCTGTCGATTGAACAGCAGCAGCAGCAGCGCCCTCTCGCGATTTTGCGCCTCCGCATGGGGTTAGTTCCGGAGTTGCTTTGTCATTCATCATCATCATCATCATCATCATCATCATCACCAGAACTGCATCATCACCCATCACCAGAACTCATCATCATCATCATCATCATCATCATCATCATCATCATCATCATCATCACCCACCACCAGAACTGCTTTGTCATTGATCATCATCATCATCATCATCATCATCATCATCATCATCATCATCATCATCATCAATCAATTTGCTACAGTAGGTCGTTGTCTGTGTGTATTTTTAACCAAAAAAAATCATCGGTTCTCTCCGTGTCGTCAGGTTCTACCTCGGATGCCAACTCCCATAAATCGTCGGCGACCAGCAGGTGCGCCCGGGCAGCAGCAGACGGGGAGAACGAAGTGCAGCTGATCCCGGTGTCAAGACCGGTTCATCCCCGTCGAAGCTCGTTTCCCGAATCGCATCTGTCTTCGGCGGAAGAGGGCAGCCAGACGGTCCTCATTCCCCTCGTCTGCTCACCGCCCCCGCCGCTCCCGCCAGGCGATCGTCTCCGAACAGGTGGCGGCCAGCAGCCGGAACAGTACCGCGTCTGCCACCTGGCGATTGACGGAGGAACCAACGGCGCCGCCGTCGCTCCCATAATTCTCGTCGGCTGCAACGGCGGCGGCGCGCATGCGCACGACGACGACGACGATGACTCGACAGAAAGGACGCAGACGGCAAGAGCCGCTGTCGAGAGAATTTATGTGGCGCTACAACGTCCTCCGACCTACGAAGAGGCGACGTCAACGAGAACTCTGTTTCTTTCGACGCCCGAAACAGAAGCACGAACTTCGACTTAATAACAAGCGATTAGAAGTTTTTAAATCACCAAACACAAAATTTAATATTTTTGAAGCGTCAGTAACAATTTTAAGAAATCAATAAATCTGAGATACTGGTGACAGATTTTGAAGTTTCATCATATAGTCAGGCTGATTTTTTTGATTTGAATCTTAGATATTTTTTCCACACACAGTTTTAATGTACAAATCATAGATATGCATCAATCCAGAGAATCACTTAGGCCTATATCATAATAGAAAACCTCACTTGAATAATAATAATTATTATTATTTTGCACTTCTATAGCGTCAGTTCTAGCATAAAAAGACAGAAGCTTAATTGAATTTTCGTTTCATTACCATTAATTTGAGGAGAACGCCATATATAGTAGTAGTGTAATCAAAGTGGAGAGAAAAAGTTGCCAGGTATCATTTCAAGAGCACGTTAAATATCAAGATAGATATCAAGATCACTTGGCAATTGAGCTTGCGATAAGCCCGCCCGACCTGTATGATACTTAGCTTAAACAGTTAGTCTAATCGCTACCCTACAGGCCGTCGATAAGGTACGTCAAGCTATTTTTGCCCATTTTAGACCCCTTCCTCCCCAAATCACAAATCTCGGACCCCCTTAAAGCGTCGTCCATATATTACGTCATGCAGCTCTTCTATTTAATATATTCAAGTTTGACGGTGCTTACTTAGCCATGATGACCCTTTGGATAAAATGACCCTGCCTTGTTGACTCGGGGACCCTCACCTTTTGGCTATGGCTATTTCAAAATTATTTTAAGCGTCTCAGAATAGGCACCTACTGACGCACCATCTACTAAAGCGGTATATATAAATTCACGAGATTTACTTACCTACTTTTAAATTTGAGGCGAGTGACGTTTTTGCCGTTGCCTCATAGTGATGAGATGCATGGTCTCTGTTATGTCAACCGAGAGACAGTCACAGAAGAAGGGCTCTTAGCAGTTGAGTGGGTTAAAACGCGGATAGAATACGCTCAAAATCGGTTAAAAATCACTTCAAAATCAGCGGATTAACGCTCGAGACGACGAAGAGAGACGAAGAGACGGCGTCCAGGCGAACGCGTCAGTTCAATTCGCTTAGTCGGTCGTCAATTCTTTCTTGGCGACAGATTGTTTACTGTCTGTGCTCTGTGGGCGATGCAACAATAGAATTTTCCATTTTTAATTATTATCTTTATTTTTGCGCACTTCTGTTGCGCCGGGCGTAAGGCGCAAATGTTGTCGATCGACGGCAATCCATCCAGTATTTGTGGATAGATATTGTAAATGTGCGCACTTATGATGTACTGTGATCAGCATTTTAGGGGGTTTTGTTACTGGACTTTGGTCCCTCTGGTTAATAATTATTATTGAACTCTTTTGCGGATGGATATGGAGTACCATTAGGTTGATATTACAGATAATGTAATATCTGTGGTAAAGTGATAACGCTTGAGTATTACAGATGGTGCTATAGAATTTCTTCATTATTATTAGTACTATTTTTGCAGTTTTTTTGTCATAGGACAGATATTATGATATTAAATAAAAGTATTGGTTTATTATTTGAGTTCCATTGTATTGAGGGGAAATGAGTGGCCATTTTAATAGTTATTAAAAAGGCCTTGTATATTGTAGATGAATTCAGAAGTGAAATTCAGTCACCGTTTTGTTATATTACCTGATCCCTGAAAATAACGTATGCTTTGTCAACATAGTCCATTACAGTTGACAGTAATGTGTTGTTTTGTGCTTTCTTGTAGTTCTTGCTGAGCGTGGTTAGTTCTGAAACTGTGTACCAACAGACACCCAAGTGAATAGTGATGATAAAATTGTTCTAGTTCTGCCACATCTGCAATGGAAGATACTGACTCTTTGGTAAATGCTGGAAGCAGCAATATGGAGATTCGCAAACGGTATAACACCTCAGCGTCAGCCGAGGAACTCGCTGATCCAGATGTTAATTATCAGGATGCGTCTATCAGTAGTCGAAGCAGCATGTCCGATGATGAAGACGAAAAGGTCGAGGACAAAGACACGGTGAGTTTTAATCTTATGAGGCTGCTAAAACTGAATTAGCACATTTAGCCTCTTGCTCAGTCTTTTGAGTAGAAGCTCTTAGATTTGGAGAATCCCAAGGTAGGGCAGCGATTAGGTTTAGTGTGTTATGCTGACTTTGCAGACTAACTGTTTGAGCTTAGTATCGTAGATTGGGTAGGCTGGTTTTATATCCCAAGCGCAACTGGCACCTGTGAACTTGATATCTATCTTGATATTTAATGTGATCTTGATACCTAAGCAGGTTAGTAGGATGAAAAATTACTTTAATTGAAGAAAAGTCTAATGCAATTTGAGAATTCTATATTACTAATACATGGATTACATTACGGTAATTTTTATTGCATCTTGGTATGACAGCACATTCATTTATGTTTTGCTATATAAATAACAGATCATGTGAATTTACCTGCTTGGAGGCATGAATTTATAGTAGAAATCATGCTTTAATAGCAGAAATCTATGCTTCATTTTATAAGCCATTTCAGTGACATCCTGCATCGTAGATTAGACAGATGGCGTGAGGAACACCATCTCTTGGTTAGATCTTGTATTACATTCAGTTAACCCTTAAAGTGCCCGAGCATACTCGGTTCCCATTGCACATAGATCCAAAGTACGTGGTGGAGTAGTAGTAGTAGTAGTAGACTTCTTTAGCGCCATTGTAGTAGTACATCTGCATTCTGCACCAGTCGATGGTCGCTTCAGTGAATAATCGTAGTCGTGAATCATTGTCCGTGGTGAATCGAGGTTGTAATCCAAAGGTCAGTCCGTACTTCCAGATTCCAGGTTAAGGCGGATATGCAGTCAGGAATAGATGTGTTTTAAGTCTAGACCTGAAGGTGGAGGTTTAAGGGTTAACATCTTCAGCTGTAGGAGGAATCCCATCATCTAGAGGCACTCTGAATGCCAACTTGTAGATGATTGGAAGGCTTTAAAATTGATTTGTTTTTATTTTATTTAAATTGATCATATTGTATAAATTAATATGTAGATTCTGAATATCAATACATTGAAGACCTTCTAGATAATAGAAAATTTTCATAACACAGCAGTAGGGAATAGATTCGTTATCACTCACTGTCATGTTTTTATCTGGTCTAGCTGTTGTATAATCTCATTTGTTTGCCTTTGGGTTAATATCTGTGGTGCAATATTTGATTAATATGAACTGAGTAACTAATTAAAATTGACTTTCTTCCTGATTTGCTGTAATGTCAGGTTGCATATGGTTGTTACACGGATGATATAATTATTAGTTATCATAATTTCCGATTATGACCCGTGCTATCACCTGTGTTATCGGTTATCGCTATTGCTACTGTCGATTGATAAGCCTACAAATTGATCTTGAGCTGGTAATATCAACCTGATTTATTTATAAGTAGGGCTGCTGTGTCATATCATGGGTTAATAAGTAGGCACATGTGCCTATTAAGCTGGCTATGTGGTACACCAGTTCAAGACTGGTTTTGCATAGTAGGATTGAAAATAGACTTGAAGAAAATGTTCTGAAGTCAGACTCTTTGCTTCTGGCAAAGTGATCACGTGACCAATTACTTTGATCTCAAGGACAAAGTTCTCCAATATTTTACAAGGTCACCGTGTAGCTATTTAGTTGCTCTTAACATAGTTCATAAATGTAATATATTACTTGTCGTGGCAGATGTGGAATTAAACCAAGGGTTAAGAATTTTTAATCCCTTCTTGCAAAGCTGTTGAAAGTGCTTTTGTGATGGAAACTTGAACTAGAATGTTGTCATCAAAGGGCTTGGTTGTTGATGTGATGTACGGTAACTCTAATTTGTTTACCCTTTTGGAGCAATCTAGGTCAGAAGCAATCTAGGTCGAGTCAGGCTGTTGTCGGGTCCAGATGTTCTGTCCAAAATCAAAGTTTTTAAGAATTCATTGATTTGTGCTCGGTTTATGCATCTCTCTAGCTTCGCATTGATTTATCTCGTTTCTCTCAAAGTCTTGATTTAGAAATGCAGGCAGGACCATGATCCTGGCATAGGGTAGCGTTTAGCTGTACATTTACAGAACAGCAGATGGACAAAAAATAATTACGCTAGGCATTGGGAAAGAGCAAGCAAAGTAAAAGCAAAAAGGCGATTGAGGAAAAGAGGAAGAATAACAAAATGATATACAAACCTATGAACTGACGTTAACTGTATCCTTGTTTTCATGACCTTTATGCTGTCCCAGACTGTATGGATGATTGTTGGACTTGGCCTTGAATCCATTATATTTTTGCCTTCATAATAACAGCTGACATCAAATTAATGTTACACTGAGTAAATAAACAGCAGATAAGATATACGCAGCAGTATTTTAAGTCCACAATAACTGTCGGGTCTATTTTTGAGGAGTTGCACTCTATTGAAACCGAGGGACTCGATCCACTGTGTCAAAGAAAGCTGTCCGTCCATTTCCAATTATAAAACATTGTTTTAAAAATTTGGACACAGTGAAATGTTGAATTTTTTTAAAAACCAGGAACAAATCAGAACTATTTTATACAAATTGTAGCAACATGCATTATGAAATGATTTTTATTTAAGATGTCAGCCACTACCGGTAATGATTACCTAGTTCAGCTTTGAGTAAATGTTTTTATGAAACGCAATTTTGTTACTTTGTGTAGCTTAGCAGGATCTGTTACCGGTGATTACATGTAATTGTTTCAGTAAGGATAAATAAACACGCAGTTGTTTTACACGAGAATCAATTATCAATTTATTTAATTAAAACATAACAATGGTACTCAAAATGACTCTTTTCTATAATGCCCAGTCACTTGAGTGTGGCCCATAATTAGGTGTAAGTATAGCAGCAGCATGCGGGCGAGCTTCCAAATATAATTAGTTGAGCTATTGTCTTAGTCTTGTGCTAGTGTTATATTGCACCCTAATGATGTGAAGTAACTGGTGGTTGCAAGTCTGCATTATGTTTAACTGAGTTGCTGTTAAAAATCAGAGGTTTCTCAGTCCTTGACTGTACACATGCAAATTATTCTATCACCTGGCAAGACAGTATACAAGTAGAAAACTAGCAGTGATCTGAACTAAGATAAGTTTAGCTAGGATTTTCAAGATATATATATATATATACACATATACACATATATATGTGTGTATGTATGTATATATATGTGTATATATATATGCATACACACTTGTGATATATATATATAATATATACATATTATACTGTACATATATATATATATATGTGTATATATATATGTATATATAATTATATATGCGTACACACATACACACACACACACACATATATATATATATATATATATATATATATATATATATATATATATATATATATATATATATATATATATATAGGCATCTAGAATAACTAACTGTTAGATGAAGTTTGAAAACATGGTATAGCTTGTTTAGGGTTATGAAAGCTGGTTCAGCAATGTGTGTGTGTGTGTGTGTGTGTGTGTGTGTGTGTGTGTGTGTGTCCTTCTAGTTAAATAAAACAGATGTGCATCATGTCTTTGGAAGTGAAAATTTTCAATATCTACCATAGAATCTATGAGAGTATTGTTACTACAACAGCTGCTATTACTACTACTACTACTACTACTACTACTACTACTACTACTACTATGACTACTACTACTGCTGCTACTACTACTACCACTACTGCTGGTACTACTACTACCACTTCATAGGGATTGAATCCCTTCCCACGTTTTTATCCAGGTTTATGTCAATGATAGTTTTGATGCGTGAATCTGTTTTTTTGTTAAAATCAGATTTGTAGGTTAAATTTTATTTGGTTTTTCTTGTACGATGCATGCAATTGTAATTTCTTGTTGTTCAGAGTCGCAGTCGCAGTCCTCGTATTTCCGAATCTCTTCAGCAGCTCTGCGGCTTCGACAGCACCGCAGCGGCCGAGATATTCGCGATGCCCGGCCGCGCCCTCGACAAGGTCGAGGACGTGGCGCGCCATCTCTGGAAGCTGATCCCCGGGCTGCCGTTCGAGAAGGCCGAGGAGATCGCGCGCCAGGCGTGGGTCGCCGGGCCCGGAATGGCGCTGGACAAGGCCGAGGAGATGGCCCACATGGCGTGGGACATCGTCCCGGGCTTCAACATCGAGAAGATCGAGGAGACGGCCCGCCACCTGTGGCAGTCCGTCCCCGGCCTGACCCTCGAGAGCGCCGAGGTGCTGGTCCGGAGGGCCTGGGCCGCGGTGCCGGGCCGGGCCCTGGACAAGGCCGAGGAACTGGTGCGCCAGGCGTGGGATGCCGGCCGCGCCGTCGTACACCATCACCACCTGCCTGCCTGGCTGAAAGACAACGATTTCCTCGTCAAAGGTCACCGGCCGCCTCTCAACTCGTTCTGGGCGTGCTTCAAGTCCATCTTTCGCATTCACACTGAAACAGGAAACATTTGG
Source organism: Metaphire vulgaris (assembly GCA_018105865.1). Classification (NCBI taxonomy): domain Eukaryota; kingdom Metazoa; phylum Annelida; class Clitellata; order Crassiclitellata; family Megascolecidae; genus Metaphire; species Metaphire vulgaris. The sequence goes on along the minus strand of CM030848.1, from coordinate 13,930,932 downwards.
ACGCACCTAATAGGTAGGTAACAGTAGTGTTCGTTTTACGCGTAACAGTAGTGTTCGTTTTACACGTAACAGTAGTGTTTGTTTTACGCATAACAGTAGTGTTCATTTTACGCGTAACAGTAGTGTTCGTTTTACGCGTAACAGTTTGTTGTTTTACGCCTCGAAAAACCAATTTAAGTACAACCGATATACGATGCGCATATGTTTGCAGCTTTTGCATACTGATGCATACTGTTCTCGTTTGATATACTGTAGTGTCTTTTGTGTGTTAAGGATGCGTGGCGTTCGTTATGGTGGCAGCGTACTTCTTAACCAGACCGTCGATCGAGGTGAACTGGAGGGAGAAGGCCGTGTTTTCGGCATTTTTTGCTGGCGCGATTCTCTGTCTTGGATTTTCTTTCATCTTTCATACGGTCTACTGTCATTCAGAAAGAGTGGGGCGCATTTTCGGAAAGTAGGTATCGCGCGCGTTCTTGAAATCTGAGCGCCCTCAAAATTTAAACACGAAGTTATTAGTAAATTGCTGGTTGAAGATTACAGTCCCTGAGTCAGTAACGATTTTGTAATAGTGATTTGGGTTTGAAAATTAATTTTCTGCAGCTACCAATTGCCCATAATTCTGTGTGGCCCATTAGGCAGCCATTATTGAAATATATTGTTAAATGTATTTTTCAATAAAGCAGGATAGTTAATCGATATACTTAATAATACGTATTGTAATTCTATGCATAAGTGCACATGATGCACCTTTTATAGATTACAAGTACAAATCTAGGTGTATATCTGCACTGTGTTAAGACACTTTTAAAAGTGCCTACATGCAGAACATAGAGTGGGCAGACAGTTTTATAAGAGACAGTAAAATCATTCAGTTATCTGTCGTCCTTCAATCAGTTCTGGAAATCTTATTCTTTTCTGCCTTCGACTGTATTCTATTCATTTTGATTTTATATAATTACTGTTACTCAGTTTATTTTTAAAAGCTGGAATCTGTAATGTGCCCTTGCTCCTGACATTTGGTGCATAAGAAACTGTCAGTTTAATAATAATAATAATAATAATAATAATAATAATAATAATAATGAAGCTACTTGTCTTAGCTGTGAAGTAGGAAGGCATTGACATTATCCCAGTCAATGCAGTTTACCAATTGCATCTGAACGTGTGATTTCTTGTAGGCTTGATTACTGTGGAATAGCGCTGCTATAATAATAATAATAATAATAATAATAATAATAATAATAATAATAATAATAATAATAATAATAATAATAATAATTTTCCCAGTCAATGCAGTTTACCAATTGCATCTGAACGTGATTTCTTGTAGCTACTAGTCTTAACTGTAATAGTAGGAAGGCATTGACATTATCCCAGTCAATGCAGTTTACCAATTGCATCTGAACGTGTGATTTCTTGTAGGCTTGATTACTGTGGAATAGCGCTGCTGATTGTCGGGTCGTTTGTGCCGTGGCTGTACTACAGCTTCTACTGTCGCCAGTCGCCACAGATCATCTATCTGGTTCTGATCATCGTCCTTGGCATTTGCAGTGTCGTAGTGTCCATGTGGGACAAGTTTGGAGAGCCTAAATATCGACCTGTGATAATAATAATAATAATAACGCGCCGGTGAATACTTGCTTACTTACTTGTTTGTGCTTTGACTTGGTTGTGCGCACAGTTCATTAATTTGTTTTGTAAAAGTAAGATGGATTCGATTATGTTGTGCTGCATGATTTACATATTTATGTGTGCTAATTGTTATAGGGTATCTTTATCCTTACTGGAAAGTACTTACTGCTTTCATTTAGCATGAATGCTGAATTCTTTGGTAAAAATCTAATAAAGGGGGCGTGGTGCAGCAGTGGTGGGATTCTTGACGCGCAACTGGAGGGGTGATGGGTTCGAATCTGACCCTAGCTACTGTATAGCAGCCTTTGTCAAGATATTCACCTCTGGCTTGCTCTCTGCGCTTATAATTCCACACTTTGTGAATGACTTAATGTGTGCCAATGACCACTTAATAGCTTAATAGCTATAATACAGTGGTCACTTAATCGTGGGTACTCGCACCCCTTGGGGGTACTTGAAGGACGCTGTGGAGGTACTGATTAATCCGGAAATAGTCTGTTAAAAGACTTTTACTACAAGTTACCTGGTATACTATACAAGTTACCCTGTATACTATACAAGTGCTGTAGAAATTTTTGTACTAAATTATAGATTTTAAAGAAAAAACCCACTTTCTGGCGATTTGCAACAGACGTTTGTTGCAGTTTATATTTATTTTCAGTTTATAATTATTTTCAATATATTGCAAAGTTTTGCCCTGGGATAAGGTACGCTGATAGTGGGTACTTCGTTCTCTTATACTTGTTTCAGGGGTACGTAATCGTAATCATAAAAAGGTTAAGAAACACTGCTATAATAGTTAATCATATCCTTTACGTACTGTAATATTGGGTGATGTGGGAGTTTCGTTGCTCGGAGGCTGTGACGTATTATTCACTGATCGAATTGAAAATTGTCACGGATTTTGAGAGTTTTTTTCCACGTTCTGTTGAAGGGGTGTTTGTCGCTCTCGGTCTGAGCGGCGTATTTCCAGCCGCGCATTACATCCTCACCGAAGGTTTCTACCACGCGTGGAACTTTGCAGCTCTTGGTTGGCTTATCCTTATGGCGTTCCTGTACATCGCGGGCGCCGCGATATACGCTGCGCGTATACCCGAGTGCATCTGGCCGGGAAAGTTTGACATCTGGGTAAGTTAAGACCACACAATTACAGTGTATTGTTATTATTGTTGTTGTTGTTGTTGTTGTTGTATTATTATTATTATTATTATTATTATTATTATTATTATTATTATTAGCAAGCCATCTTCTATAGTGTCATGGCAATGAAGGTCAAGGTCAAGGTTTTTTACATTGACAATATTACCATTCTGTTTGTATAAGTGTTTTTGCATGTTGCACATGAAATTAGTAAATAGTAGTTATAATATTATATATTATATGTGTATAGAATATAGATATGTATATATGTATGTGTGTTTGTGTAATATTATAAATTATTATTATTATTGTAATGATTGCTTACTAGATGTTTTCTTTTTATACTGTCGAAAACAGCTGTTATGTGATAGATTTATGGGATCTTGCAAGCCTTTTTCTGTTCAACTTATCTTCATTGCTTTTCTTAGCAATCTCTTTCAAGGAAATTGCTTCTGCTCAACGTTTGTCATATACAGTGTGCATTGTGCTTGGCATGTAGAGTAAAAAGTACATATAGAGTGCAAAAGCATTAGATCATTTACATATTCTGTACAGTTCATTTGTATGCACACAGGATGTAATATAGTCACATGTGTATGTGAGTGTGTGTGTGTGTAAAATAGATAGTCAATTTTTATGGCTGTACTTTTCATATCTAAGGAAACTTGTAAATATGGAGGTGTAGATCAGTATACTAATGTTCACAGTATGGTTGCCGATATTATATATATATATATATATATATATATATATATATATATATATATATAATCATTGATTATGCTATTATTTGGTCATGTCTTCTCATCTGTGATTGTCATGTAAAGGAGTTGATGCTAATATTTATGTTGTTTTTTCCCCTTTGGATCCGTTGTAGTTCCAGAGTCATCAGATTTTCCACGTCTTCGTGGTTGCCGCGGCGTTTATCCACTACCACGGGATGTCGGAGGTGGCAAACAACCGCCTTGCCTTTGGTCACTGTCTGGACTCAACGCAGTCCGGTGACCTCTCTCAGGAGCAGTAACATTCCATTGTCATCTCTTGCAAGGTAACTTACCAAGGTAAGTTGGTCCGTCCAGGGATTTTGATGTTGATATATCACCAGGGGCCCAACTAACAATGCAATGAAGTTGTCAAATCTTGTAGGTAAGCTAAAAATCGTAAAATGATTGGCTTAACTTTTGCTTCATCTTTCTTCCGTAAATGTAGGCCAAGGTTTTTGAAATGTTGTCTAAAAGTTAGTCTTGATTTGGGGGGGGGGCATCTATGCTGGCAAATATCACTCTGTAACTCTTATTTTGGCAGAAAAATGCTACAATTTATCTTGGCAACAGTTTTAAAAAATGTTTGATACTGTCATGATCGGATATTGTCATTTGAGCACTTGATCTTCCATCAAAGAGTTCTTTTGTTCATTTAAAAAAAATTAAAAAGAATTGATGTGATGTGTTTAGTCTTCAAAAATTGTATATTGTGTAAGATCGTACTATATCTTGACAATGTATTTGTATTCTTTGGGCCTCTTTTGATTTGTTGATGGCAGTAGAATTCCACACACCTTGATAAATTCTTTAGCATCAAATATATATATCTATACAGTAATAATATATTTTCTAAAGTTTGTGGCTTTTGGGGGATGCCAAATAGAGTTTATGTTGCACTATTTACCGTAAGTACCAAGTTGTTAGTCATAGATGGTCATTTTGCCTTTTACTCGATAGGTTTGCTTATCATTTTACCTGAGAAACCCAAGATTTTGGTCTCACATTGTAAGGTTTTACGTCACTGAAAAGGTGTATTTGAGGGTTAATTGCCAATGTTAAGAATTTGTCAGCAGAAGTTGTTTTACTTTGTTGGTACATTTTTGTAAAGCCATAAAGGATTTCTTTTACTTATAAGCACTGGTTCACTGTTGCTGTTTTTTGCTATTTTTATATACAGTATGTTTTCATGATTGTATTTTTTGTCTGTCATAACTGGATGTATTTTCAAAAATTTTGAATTTTTGTATGTTTTTTTAGAAGAAAGTTTCAAAGATGGAAATACAAGAAACTGAAATTCACGCATTTTAGGCCATTTGTTTTAATATTTACCACAAAGCAGCTTTTGAACTTCTGCGGATCATTGTAACCTGGTGAAAAACGAAAAACTGTAATGATGAACAGTGTGACAACCATAAAACTGTTTGTGAAAATTCAAAAGTAGTCATGGTGTGTGTGTTGGCTGGTTAATTTATACTATAATAAACATGATGATTGAATTTAAGTTGAGAAGAAGTTGTATCTGGGTTTAGTTTGATTATTGGTCTATGTTTTTTCCTCGATTCTGTAGACTTGTTCAGATAACTGAAGAATTAGATGACATTATCTTGTAGAATTCACAAGAATGTATATCTTCTTTGGAGATTGTTCTTGGCACTAAACTACGTCACCGATGCATGCTAGTTTTGATATTAATTTTTTCCACAGGTCCGTGTGTTTGTTGGAGATTATGTTTTCCTGTTTGACGCTGCTTTTCAGGTGGTTGGGTGTTTCTTCCAGCGGTTAAGTTTTTCCGCGTTGCGTTGTTTAACAAAAAAATATTTACGCAAATGCTTGATTTGCTGGGTGGTGGGAGATTAAGAATCGCTACGTGCGCACCACAAAACGGCGGTGGGCTTTTTGGTTTTCGAACGCCCAACTCTTCCTCTGTTGGTCGCAGAGTTTGTCCCTACTGCATTTTGAAAATCAGACTGGGCAGGTTGCGTAGATCCGTTTTGCTTATACTGCAAACGCAGTGTATTGCATTGTTTAAAGTCGATCACTTTAGTTGGTACAATGTATGTCCGCGTATTGTTTTCACAGAGATGCATTCTTGGATTAGAAGTTTCGTAATTCAACAACTGGCTGCAATCGTGTTGTCTCAAAATTATTCGCATTTGTCTGCAATTTTTCGGATCAACTCGCAAGGCGAATGTCCCAAAATAATCTTTCTCGTGTTTTTCATAGACAGTTCACAGTTTGTCGCTGTACTATACTATTATGGTTTTCAGCATTGTGACACCTATTGACTATGATGTGATGTAAAACATTGGTAGCTGCCATTTGCAAACCCTGTTGTTGCCTGCAGTGTGGTACCGGTGTCTAGATGTATCTGTTGTACCATCGAAAACAATTTACAGTATTGTATTATAAATTCTGTGTTTTCTGGAAATTATTGGTTATTTTCTGGTTTTTTTTAGTTTGACCCTATTTTGTTTGTTCTTTCTTTCGTTGCCTCATTTGTTTTGTTTGGTGGGAATTTTGCAGAATGCATACTTTTTTGTATTTTTCACACAAAATTTGAGAAATACAGCTGTTCTTTGCTTGATCTTTGCGTCAAAGAGACATAAAGAAACCTGAAATGTCCTGTTAATGTAGTATTTCTATGGACAAAGGGTTTGTGTGTGTGTGTGTGTGTGTGTGTGTACTGCTAACCTTTGCATACCAATTTCTTTTCATGAACATCATTATAGCACTGGCATTATTTTTGGAGAATTTTGGAAATCTACCATTAAATTAATATATTTGACATAGATATTCTAGCGGAATTCTAGTAACTTTTGCACACTTTTACGTGGATCTGTTTTGGGCTCGAGTGGTTCTCTGTATCTGCCGTTTTCCGAATAAGTCTTTAAGATCGATCGATAACGGCCAAATGCAGGTATTTCTATGTAAAATTTTGTTTTCCTTGTTTTTTTTACTGAAGTTGAGTTCTAAGAACAAGTGAGATTACTACGACCACTTCTGTACCCCCCGTCCCCCCCCCCGTGCTTCAAAACTCGATTTCAACATTGTAGCTGTGCGCTTGAACCTCTCAGACATGCAGTTTACTTTTAAACCTGCAAGTCGTGAAATTTTAGGCGCAACAGTTTCGGACGTGCCACGAATGTTCGGTTGACGCCTTTTCAGTTCTATTTGAATGTTTGCACTTGTGTGTGATATATATATATACAGAGACAGACAGAGAGAGACAGACAGACAGAGAGACACAGACAGACAGAGAGAGATATACATATATATATATATATAGAGAGAGAGATACCTATATACTGTAGAGAGAAATTCTGAAGACTTGTTTTGAAGCTTTTATATTTTCAAGCTTATTGTCTTTCACTATTTTGATTTTGGGAAAGCTTTTGAATTGAATAGACTGAGACTTTTCTATTAATGTTTTTTTATTTTATACTATTATTATTATTATTATTATTATTATTATTATTATTATTATTATTATTATATTCTTCATTGTATTATTTTAAAAGTTTTATGTATTCTGTTGACTATTCTGTTTGGTTTGGTACATTGGTTTATTGTATTATGTAGTAAAAGGTAGATGTATTTTTTTGAGCTTGTCTCCATGTATTGATGACTTGGTTCATTTTGAGTTTTATACGAGCCGTTAAAAGTTGACTTGCGTTTTCACAAATTTATAGCAATATAATCCTTAATAAACCTGCGTTATTAGAAATGTTTATAGTGTTCTATGGATTGTCTTTGTTTTACAGAATTACTGAGCTGTTGGAAAAAAGGTTCTATAGTCTATATTAATATCTAATCTAGACATTGTTACAAGCTACACCCAACCATGATAAGAGAGTGTTTGGTGATGTTTACGATGTCTTTAGTTTCGTTTTGCTCTGGGCCGATCGGTCTTCTAAGTTTACAATCTTCGACTTACGTAGCATTGCAAATTTGAAATCTATCCGCTTGCTTGAGCATGCTACATTTCGGTGAAAGAATTATTACGATTGGTTAACGATTAATTATTTATCTGTGTGGTTTTACTTTTCGGATTTCAGCGGGAGATGTTTACTGTCGAGGCGAATGTTTGGGTCTGGCTTTCGAAAATTTTGTCGAGCACGCTGTGTTCCGGTTGAAAAGAACTTTTTCTAATTACCAGCTTAATTTTTTCTTTTCCAGAAGTTTTCCACTAAGTAGTTTTGTATTTGGGGGAAGTTCTAACACTCTCGTGCGACAGTATGCGCTGTTACTTGTTCACACAGACCGAACAACGGGATTTGTTTGTAACTAATACGTTAGTGCTGAAGTTGATACTTGATGTGGTATGAACGTACTTTATTAAGATAAAAAAATATGCCTGGTGTTGTCTCAGAATTGTACTCTCTTAGTCAATATGAAATAGAAGCATTATGAAACAGAAGCCAATAATGAAGGTCTATTCCTCCACTAAGTTAAGTAAGTAAAATCTTTTGTGGATTTCTATAGCGCTTTTACAGGCAGCATCTCGAGCAGTAGCTCCCTATTCCTAGGCACTTGATCTCAGTATGAAGTAGCTATAGCCAAAGGTGGTGGTCCATTTAACCCCTTAACTGGGCAACTATTTGTAACTCAATGTAAAATGGACGAGTGTTACTCGGGGCACCCAGTTAAGGGGTTAATCCAAAGGGTCATTGTGGTTGGGACGTTACAGAAATGGAGAAAATGACTTTTTTTAAAAATAGAAATGCTTTTGAGTTTTAGAAAGAAAAACTTGAGGAGAATGTTGCAAGAAGGGAAAGAAATTGTGACACAGAATTTGTTATTTGACCATGGCGTAGACAGCGGAGGGATGCTAGAATTGAGTAGGCGGCCGGGGGGGAGTAGGGTAAAAATTTCACTTATTGTTTCCCCTTCTATAATTAATTGCCCTAATTTTTGACGATTCTCCTTCGAAGTTTGCATTATGATACCGACGGTGCCTCATAAAATAGAACTCCAGTAACGTCAACGGCATTGAATAACATTAAGCATCTTCAGTTGTGTTGCCTTTTTCTCAAAAATTTCACAAGACCATAATGATGTATCTGAGGTCTGGAGTCAACATGGGGAATTGGGGATGCTTGTGTGTGGGGTATGTGTGTCTGTGTGTGTGTGCCGTGGTTTTCGTCGCTTGGGTTTTTGCTGAATTTTCGGTTGTTTTGAAGGACCTTGCTACTCGGATTCACATCAGTCGGGACGTCAGTTGTCACATGAAGAAGATTTTGACGAAAAACACGGGAGTTGCTCTGGACAACTCGGCTCAGCCATCGATCTTACAAATACAGAAAGCGCAGAGGAAGACATAGACAAACATACAAAAATAGATAGATAGATAGATAGATAGATAGATAGAGAGATAGAGAGAGAGAGAGAGAGAGAGACAGAGAGAGAGAGAGAGAGAGAGAGAGAGAGAGGCAGGCAGGGAGGACCATATAGGCGGACTGACAGACAGGGAGGACCATATAGAGAAAAAGACAGAGACAAAAGTATCTTTGATTCCTGGGCATGGCCTTAAACTAAATGATATTTCCCTACGTTTCGTCCAATTAGTGTAATCGAGGAAGACAGCCAGAAAGGGACGCGAACAGACAGAAAAGCAGAGAAAGAAAGACTGACAGAGTTGATTTGAAATGATTTCCAATGAAATATCATATATATATATATATATATATATATATATATATATATATATATATATATATAATATATCCCGCAGTCTGCCTTCCTGCGCAATATGGATGCCTTTGTTGATTATTCCCGCATGGCCTCGGTCTCTAGGATTTTGCAAGTGGGGAGGAGGCCGTTGGGATGGCAACTACTAATCATGATGGCCAACCATTTGTTGTTTAATGTATGTAGCATTAAGCATTAGGGTCCCAACTGGGGACCACTGGGGGCCAACTCAATCTGGCCCTCTCTGCTGTGGATCCGCCAAAATTTATATATATAAAATTTATTTTCTATTTACAACACTGTTCTTCACAGAATCAAGAGAACATTATTTGTAGTCCTAAGTTAGTAACTCTTAACTGTTAAATTTACAAACGCTTAGAATCTGACGTTTTCCCGTCTGTCCACCTGTCTCCCTTCTGTCCATGGGTGCCCGCACATTGGGGCGAGAGGGGGCATTTGCCCCCTCCTGGAAAATAAAAATGCCACTATTTCCCATTGGAATTTGAAAACCTTGCTAAAATATTAACCCTGACCATTGTGTTAAGATGTGTTTGCCCCCTCTTGGAAAAATTTATGTGGCATAGCCATGACCATTGTGTTTTGCCCCTCCTGGAAAAATTTCTGTGGGCGACCATGCTTCTGTCCGTCCATATGTCTGTTTGTCTGTTAGCCTGTCTATCGATCTATCTGCTTTGTTTCTGCATCTGTTACTCAGCCCTTCCCTCGGTTTGTCTCTCTGTCTAATCCTGGCTGTCTCTAGACTATCTGTGTGTCCGTCCGTCCGTCCGTCCGTCCGTCTGTCTGTCTGTCTGTCTGTCTGTCTGTCTGTCTGTCTGTCTGTGCGTTGTCTCTCTGCATCTGTTGCTTCCACCTTCGTTCGGTCGTCAACCATTTCCGTCGTCGTGGGAAGTAATGGCTCCCAGTCGCTTAGTTCCGGTCGATAACCAATATCGCATTTCGATGTTTCCGGCGACGGAACGAGAAGAACTAGGAACAAGAACCGATGCGCTCTTCCTGTTTCCCGGTGGTCTTTACGAAGGAATATCAGACCGACTTTTACTGCGTCCAGCAGCAGGAGCAGTCGATGGATTTTGAGATAGATAGATAGATACAGAGACAGAGGCAACGAGACATACAGACAGAGAGATGAAGAGAGAGAGAGAGAGAGAGATCATATTAGCCAGACAGTAGTTTTGTTCCTGTGCTCTAATTTACTGAATTGTGCTGCCAGTCAATGCATTTCTAATACTGTAGTCGCAGTTTGAATGCAGTTTCCTAAAACGCGTTAAACTGTAAATCTGCCATCTGCTGGCGAATAAAAGCCGATGCTTACCATCATTAAGTCAATAACTAAGTCATTGACGAACCGTCCTTGTATATCATAGTAGGCCCTATATGTCATTCGCGGTTTACTTGGCAGATCGTCTTAAAATGCATTCGATACGAAATAAATTCAACTTTTAATTCAACTAAGCATTCCCCCCACTGGTACATCTCAAAATAGCAATCTGATAATAATAATAATAATAATAATAAATAATAATAATAATAATAATCAGGGCGCGTTTTGTATGGGGAAGGGGAGAATCTTCCCCCCCCCCACTGCCCAACTGCATCCCCCTACTGCTACATCCCCCACCACTACATCCCTCCACTGCTACATTTCCCAACAACTACATCCCCCAAGCTCGACATACCCCCCACTGTTCTAGGTCACAAGTCGCACCCTGGTAATAATAATGATGATGATGATAATAATAATAATAATAATAATAATAATAATAATAATAATAATAATAATAATAATAATAATAATAAAATTAATAATAATAATAATAATAAAAGTAATAATAATACGGTGTAATAATAAATATTAATAATAGACAATAATCATTGTCCTAGCCACAGGGGTCTATTCTGGATTTGCGCAAACCGCTGATAAATTATTCGTGGGGTAGGGAGCTGGGTTGGATGATTGGAACAGACAGAATGGATGTCATAATCATCATCATCGTCATCATCATCATCATCATCATCATCATCATAGTTGTTTTCTGCCAGGTCATTAGCGGCAATAGCTAGACACGAAACTTCTCCATTTATCTTTTCCCGCTGTTAGTCTCTTTCCATCGGATTAATTATTGATAACTGGCATCTTTCAAAGTCTTCTTTGATGTTATCCGTCCACATTTCCCCGGGCCTTCCTCTCTTGTTGCCTTCTTTGTATGTGCATAGTGCTTTTTATGGGAGCCTTTTGTCTTTCATTCTATTTGCATGCCCATACTTTCTTCTTCTTCTTCTTCTTCTTTTGATTTTATCTATTATTGTCCCTTGCATTCAAATCCTTTTTCTGCTGTCTTTAGTTCTTCTTCTTTGTATTCTGCTTACGTGTAATACTTAACTCCCAAGATCTTTCGTAAGCAGTTCATTTCTGTTGCCAAGCAGTCTGTTTTCATCTGCTCAGTTTAAGATCCATGTTTCTGATCCACATATAGTATTTGTGGTGCAATGATAGTGTCGAATAGTTGAATTTGGGCGCCGATCTTTATTTCTTTTGCATTCCAAATACGCCTAAGTCTTCCCATTGTCTATAATCTCTTTGCTCCTCTTCTTTTAACATCTTGCTCGTGTCTTCCATCGCTTCCATCGCTCATCTCCCCGACGTAGGCCTACAGTGTGTAAAATTGTTTACTTGTTCTATGCTGTTTCCTTCTAATGACACACACACACACACACACACACACACATATATATATATATATATATATAATCTCTTTTTGTTGACTGTTATGTTGATTTGAACCTTTGTAAAGGTGCTAGGACAAAATGGCCTATATGACAAAATGTCATGGGGACAAAATGTCACGAACAAGACGTAATGGGGATAAAATATAACCCTAAGGCTAACCGTAACCTTAACCTCAACCCCAAATCCAACACGTGGCATTTTGTCCGTGACATTTTGTCCTCGGACATTTTGTCGTCCGGCCACGTTTGTAACATCCAAAATGAATGTGCCAAAATATAAATAGGCCTAGTTGACGGCGTTTCTTGCCTATTTGTTTTACTCGAAAATGCAGCTAAGCAGATAGGAACGTCATATTGGTAGGCTATATGCAGTCAATAATTTCTATTTTGTTTGAAAATAATACAGCGACAAATTTACTCTATGATAGATTAGAGCCAGCGATAATTTGCCTTTTAAGTCGATAAAGCTGATTTCACGGTCAGAATGTTGGCAAATGCTGCGTTCATTTCCTAATTTGACAGAACATGGACAATTGAGTTTTTCCCCGTGGCAAAAGCGCTTACGGCAATAACAATAATAATAATAATGACCCACGGAAAAACTAGCCAAATCACGCATAAAATCGCTGAAATGACACGGAAAAATGACCGCCCCGTGCACAGAACTCGCCAATACACGCGACTGTGCACGGTTAAAAGAATTAACGCTAAATAAAAGATGCGAATCGAGTTCTAAGCATTTCCTGGGGAAATAATATTATAGTACGAATTCTACGATTGCTGATTTATCGACTATTATTCCCTATTTCCACCACCATCGCAGATACGGAGAAAAATCGGAAACCTTTACTTTGCAATTTATCAGAAGCGAGCTATGCGTCTGCGATCGAGTGGTGGCATGCACTGCAGAACTCCGTTGAATCAACCGGCTTCTCTATGCATCGAAATTGCCATGCAGTAAGCCCACAGGACGCGCTCTCAACGATACAAACAGCATTGGGATGTGGTCCGTGCAGAAATGCAGACGCCCGAACGTTATCACAGTCTCTTTGAACGCCGAAAATGATGTGTCCTATACGAAGAAGTCACTGATTAGGCCTATATTAGCGGCTTTAGCCTCTCTCTCTCTCTCTCGGGGCCTAGAGATGTGAATGCTTTGTTCGTTTCGTTAAGACAATTCTGCGATCAACGTCGGGTAAGAATTTAATAGTTTTTACGGTAAAAGAATTCGCTTTTATGACGAAAGTCATGATCCTGATGCTGCTTGCGGACGGAAATTCCGAGATTTTCATTATTAAATTGTAAAATCCAATACCGATAATGTAAAACGGATTGATAAATACGGCTTTGGATTTCATTCAATCGATCAACCTAATATTATTAGATTTACAGTTTTTATTTAAAAGAAAAATGCATAAATAAATATGCCAAATCTGGGCAAGTTTTCTGTTTTATCATCTGATAAAAACTTTCCATTTTACAATTTCAGAAAGTCGTCGTCGTCATCATCATGACCAGTCTTGGCTATATTGTGAAATTAAGAGTTTGTTTAGGATGATTTTGTCCAGCAATAAATCTTCAGTAAAGAACTTGCGATTAAATCTATATTTACACGGATGTCTTTTCTTTTCATGGTCTGTAGTTTGGCACTTGTGCAGAATTCAAGCGCACTTAATGAATATTTAACCTCCACCCTCATCTGTGAAATTGACCTTGCCCGGCTGACCACTGAACTTCGACCATAGCTATTTAAACGGTAGATTTAGCGCCTAGGAATAAGCAGTCGCTATGGTACCCAGTGGCGTAGCCAGGATTGCCGGAAGGGGAGGTTTGATTTTTGGTTTTGACCGTGACCAACTTTGCAAAAACCCTGACAAGCAAAAAACGCTATCACCTCTAGTTTTTGACGTGACACGCAAAAAAGGTCCTCGCCTCTTACCTAAACCTTTGCAGTCAATAAGTTACAATAACCAACGGGGTGGTTTGACCCCCAAAAGTCGCGTCAAAAAAATAAAAATGCATGGAAACTCATTCAAAATATTTTGTTCTCGGCGGCCAAGAGGAGGGGGGTTAACCCCCAAGTTCCCCCTTGGCTGCGCAACTACTGGTTCCTACCTCCACAGCGCTATAAAATTTCACAAGACTTTACTTACTTACATACTTGTTTACAGTCTGGTGATCACTGCAGTCGTAATACGAGGCAACTGAAAGGCGTTTGACGACTGCACTCATCCATTCGTATGACTATATATATATATATTTAAGATCCACCCTTGCAAGGGATTTTCGCAAATGATCGAACGCAAACGCCGTCATTGATTTACGATCCGATCATCAAAATACCACCGTCGATGCACGGTGGTCGGTCATGGTTCCTGGTCTTTGCGCTCATCCGTGACGAAACCGAATAGGATTTCTCGGCGCCCCTCGTTCGCCAGTTTGGGATTTTCACTGCGTGCGGCGATGGTCTTTGGTGCCGGAAATGGCGTCGCATTTGTCTTCGCCTTCAGTGCTGTCGAGATGTCATTGATTATGGGCGCCGTATTGTACGAAGGTAAGCAAATCGATTCTGCAAATCCCTTAAGGTCAATGAATCTATCTATTCATAATATAGGCCTCGGTCTATATGATATGCGATCATTTTTGCATTATTATTTTTAATTTTTATATTAGCCATAATCCTCTTCCTCCTCATCATCATCATCACCATAGGCGGATTTAGAGTTTAATATTTGGGTAGGCTAGCATGGGGGTCTGCGGATGCCATCCAGCACACGACAGACCTGGTGTTGATGGAAAAACATTTGTTTTGTTTTGGTGGGATTAAATGGGTAGGCTTAAGCCTACCCTAGCCTTTAATAAAATCCCCCTATGATCATCATCATCATCATCATCATCATCATCATCATCATCATCATCGTCGTCGTCGTCGTCATCATCATCATCATCATCGCAATGGTCGCCGTCATGGAAGCACCTATCTGATTTCTCTACTACTGCAACAACATCAACAACAACATCAACAATAACTGATACTACTACTGCTGCTACAACGACAGCTACTACTACTACCACGACTACTATTACTACTACTTCCACTGATATTACTACTATTGCTGCTGTTGCTACTTCTACGACTCCAACGCATAATAATAATAATAATAATAATAATAATAATAATAATAATAATAATAATAATAATAACAACAATAATAGATGGCTCAGTCAGAATTCTGGAATGGGGGGGGGGGGTACTGACACCAAGCCCAGAAATTTTCGAGTATAAAATCAAGAAGCAACATATAAGTAATAAAGAAATTCTTGGCACATTAACGCCCATGCATCGCACATCATCTTAAGAAATAACAATAATAACTGGATTTAGAGCGATTCAGTGAGATCTGTCTAATATGGCGCGGCGTCAATGAAATAATCCCCGTTTGACGACCTTTTCGGTCAGAGTGAAAACGGAAATGCATTGTCGAATAATTATTATTATTCAAGGCAAGCGTCAAATCCAAAGTTAGAAGACATTTAGAGACGACCGATCGACGGAACGACGGAGAACTGATGAGAGGAAAGCGATCTGAATTTGAGTATAGATAGCTTCTGGGATTAGATTCGCATTATACGACTACTGGTCTGGTCGACCGTGGTACTTTTCCCTGGAGCAGATTTCCAGACAAGTGGCACAATGAAAGGGAAGTGAAAAGAGAGAGAGAGGGGGAGGGAGAGAGAGAGAGAGAGAGACTGACAGAGACAGAGACAGCCAGAGAGACAGAGACAGAGAGAGAGAGAGAGACTGAGAGAGAGTGAGTAAAATAAAAAAGAAAGAACATTGCCGATTTACAGTATTATATATATATATATATATATATATATATATATATATATATATATATATATAACGGGAAAAATCCGCCATTTCCGCCGCCATGAACTTTTAAGCATGGGCGATAATAGGACGATTCTACTCTCAGGAGTCAGGACATGGACGAAGGACTCTGCTATATATATATATATATATATATATATATATATATATATATATATATATATATATATATATATATATATATATAGGCTTATATCTGTATTGTCGAGAAATTCTCTCTGCATTTGAAGCACATCGCAGATATCGATGTTGTCGAATTGGGTGGGTGGGTGGGGGGAATCTAGGATCTAGGTGGTAGACTGAAATTAGAAAACTCGTCTGCTTTTTTCGTATCATTTACTCTACATTCGATTGGATTTGTTTAGCGCACGATTATTTTCTGGCTCGAATGAACCTGGAACAGCAAACCTACCCCCCACTCCCACCAAACGTCGTTCGAAGCTACCCATCCCCCTCCTTCTCCGTCATCCGTTTTCACTTCTTCGCCATCCTCTTCTTCTCCATCCTCCTCCTCCTCCTCCTCCTCCTCATCATCATCATCATCATCATCATCATCATCATCATTGCCAACCACTACCATCATCATTCTTTGCTTCTCTTCTTTTCTTCTTCTTCTTCTTCTTCTTCTTCTTCTTCTTCTTCTTCTTCAGAGACCCGGGATTACTGTCTGCACGAGTCGTTCAACGCCACCTGTCGACCGGGATCGGTGATACTGATGACGTCAGCGACCTACGGGAGAATGAAGGTCGGTCGGTGCATCAACGGAGACTTCAACATCGGCTGCTCCAGTGACGTCATCCGCTACTTCGACGGTCGGTGCTCGGCCAGACAGTCGTGTGACGTCAGCGTACGGAACCTGGTCGACGTGCACCCGTGTCAACGTGACTTCATGTCATACCTGGAAGCGTCATACAGGTGCATCGAAGGTCAGTCAGCAAGTCGGTGCGCTTTTAAGTCAGTGCTTACTCGTATCAAACGATCTGCACTGAAGAAACTGTACTTTAAAAAAGCTACAGTAGATTTGCTTAAAACCATATTTAAGTATTACAATCAAATCTTCGAATAGATCGTAACACCAATTAATGTGTATTTAATGTGTGCTGAGAACCTGTTTCGCCAGTTTAATGCCAGACGACATAAAGAACGAATTTAGAATATGTCCCAGCTAAGCGTCCATTCCAGAGATTTTTACACCCCTAACACCCCTCAACACCACAACCCCCAAGAGACAGATACCCCCCACCCCACCCTAACACACATACCCAATCTCAGGTATGGGATGGCCTTCTTTTTGCTTGTCAGACTTTTTTTGGGTATGGGACCCCCAGAATTTACGGACACCCTCCCCCAAACTGATAATCCTAGAGATAACCCTACACCAGCCCCCGCTTTCTCGGGCGAAAGAGAAAATTTTTCCAGAAAACTCGCGTCGTCGAAACAAACAATAAATTCAAAATCGTTTATCTCGTCGCCTTACTTACTTATCTACATACTGGAGCGCGCGCTTTTTCTGTGATTTTTAAACGGAGGCGCTATATAAATATTCAATTACATTACCCGCCTTGGAAATTGGGGTGGCTGGGCGGGTGGGAGGGGGGTTAAAATTCTAAGTGTCGCTCGTATGTCATTCCATAATCAATCCTTGTCTACGAGGAGAGAGACAGACAGACAAAGACAAAGTCAGAGAGAGAGACAGACAGACAGAGACAAAGCCAGAGAGAGAGAGAGAGAGAGAGAGCTTGACAAAGGATAATGACTTCCGACACTGCATGGTGGAAAGGGGGGGGTGGCGGGCGGAAGGAAGGAAGAACCCAGAAATTTCAATCAGTTAACGAACAAACCATCAATAATTAATGGACGACCGAATGTGGCCTTCTGCCGCCGCCCGCCGCCGCCGCCGCCGCCGCCGCCGTCGCCGCCGCCGCCGCCGCCGCCGCCGTCGGGGTGTCTGAATAATTCAAAGCGCGAGGAGCGGTCGGTGAGGTATGCCGTGCAGTAAATCGCCGTCGAAAAAGGCCGACCAAGACGCATCCGAAACTACGGCAAACTGTAACGATAACGCCCCCCGTCATCATCGTTGACCTTAAAATGGTTCTGTTTGTTGTCGGAAAATGGGGGTTAATGTAGACCGACGCTGAAACTTTTTGTCTTTTTTGAATTATTCTTTCTCGTTTGATAGGGATCGATACCAATTGGCGAATAGTAATCGAAACTGAAAACCGCGAAATAATGATTGCGCTACAAAAATTATCGTATAGCCACCTATATATATATATATATATATATATATATATATATATATATATATATAGCCTATATATATATATATATATATATATATATCTATATATATATATATATATATATATAGGGTGACGCAAAAAAACAGACTTGTCACATTTAGGTTTGCATTTAATATAGTCCGTTTTTTGCGCCACCTTGTATATATATATATATATATATATATATAAGTATATATATTATTGAATTATGCAGCTATAAACGAATGTCATGCGTTTAAATTAATTAGAAATCGCAAATTAATTTTCAGAATTCCAATTACTTTATCGGTTGTATATCATAGACTTCTTACATGTAAAGTTAGAGGTCTTTGGGCTGTATAGAAAAAAATAATGCCAAAAAGGAACTGCGTCTTAAGAATAAAACTATTTCGAACGATCTGAAATTAACTGTCTATATTATCTGTTTCTGTAACTTTCGTACACAGCCTCGATCTCCAGCTCTCACGTCTGTCCACGCGAAGGCAAACTCCACCTGTCCCCGGCCCCTGGGCACATAGTCTACGGCGCTCCCATCCACCAGCACCGGGGCGGCGGCGGCGGCGGCGGCGGCCGGAGCGCCCCGGTCGGCAGCCGGGCCTGCCCCTGGTCGATCTCCGCCAAGCCCGGTCAGACCATCGACATCAGGGTCGTCATTCTGGGCGACGGAGGCGACCCGCAGCCGACCGGAAACGGCCTAACGACGACGACGACGACGACGGCGACGACGCCATGCTCGACTCTCTTCGTCATCAATGACGTCATTTCCGGTCTAACCGAGGTCGGCGTCTGCGCCGCCGCTGCCGGGAAGTTCTTATTCGTCGTCGTCCCGTGAGCGCCATCTGTACGCGTCGGCCGGAAATCACGTGATGATCTACGTGTCACGCGACCACCGGAAGTTGTTGTCGACGACGACGACGACCGATGGCGCCGCCGTCGAGCATCCGCGGTTCGTCCTAAGCTACGAAGGTAAAGCTCGGTGCCGAGAGAACACACATGCGCCGAAATGTTATATATAGATCGACAGCAGAAACTACATCGGAATCAACCGCCCCAAGTGTTACTAGCCCCTAATGCCCCTCCTTCTCCTCCTCCTCCTCCTCCTCATCATCATCATCATCATCAACCATCATCATCGTCGTCGTCGTCGTCGTCATAAAATTGCTTTCGATTTTGAGTATTCGTCAAATGCCACACAGTTTTTCGACAAATGAGAATTAGTTGTCTTCTGTTGTGTTGCTGTTGCTGTTGTCTTTCTGAAAGCGGTCGGTTGTCCAGACCTCGTTGTTCCCGGCAACGCGTTGTTGCGTAGAGTGGGAGACAACGCCGTCGTCAGATGCAACGAGTCTCGCGACACCTGGTATCTGTCGTGCCAAAGCAACAGCTGGATAGGAGACATGGGGAACTGCTCGCAAAGTAGGTCTTTGTCTCTGTCTCTGTCTCTGTCTCTGTCTCTGTCTGTCTGTCTGTCTGTCTGTCTGTCTGTCTGTCTGTCTGTCTGTCTCTCTCTCTCTCTCTCTCTCTCTCTCTCTCTCTCACACACACACACACACACTTAACCACCTCATCAATAGCTGTTGTTAATTTTCCCCATCTATATTTTTAGAGGTCGTGACCCTCGGCAGAGATGACGAAAGGTTCAAAGGTCAAGGAACTTTTCCAGCTCACGGTCTGTGCCCAACTTTATCTTACAATTCGTGGTATTACTATTATTCGCAAAGGCTTCCGCACTTTTACACATTACTTGGGTAAATTGAGTAGGTCTAGTTCTACCCCAACCCCCAATCCCCCAACCCCACCCCCGAAGGAGTTTAAAAATTCTAGCACTGATCGGTTATCAACGACTCCACTGATGATTAAACGACAACGACGGCGATGATGATTAAACGACAACGATGGCGATGATGATGATGATGATGATGATGATGATTTTTGATGATGATGATGATGAAAATTTGATGAATGATGATGGCATGACATGATGATTACTTCTAATGTAATTTCTGAATGAAAGCAGTCACGTTGATTACTTCAAT
Organism: Metaphire vulgaris; assembly: GCA_018105865.1. Classification (NCBI taxonomy): domain Eukaryota; kingdom Metazoa; phylum Annelida; class Clitellata; order Crassiclitellata; family Megascolecidae; genus Metaphire; species Metaphire vulgaris. Next base: position 13,910,750 of record CM030848.1, on the reverse strand, counting down.
GTACAGGGTGGCGCAAAAAACGGACTATATATATTAAACGCAAACCTAAATGTGACTAGTCCGGTTTTTTGCACACCACCCTGTAATTATTAATCGTTTAAAATAAAAGTCTATTCAATAACGGTGTCGTGATTTTGACGATACACTGTAGGTCTATTTTCTAAGGAGTGAGATTTCTCAGCCAAATATCAGAAATTCGACTCCAGTTTTTTCCATTAACCCCTTAACCGGGCGCTCAGAGCCGTCCAGTTTACATTGAGTTACAGATTTATTCCCCAGTTAAGGGGTTAACTTTCCTGCTGCAGGTGTGGTGCTGGCCGTCTTGCTCGGCGTCGTTCTCGGTATATTTATCGGGATGCTTCTACTCCTGGCTGCCCTCGGCATCAAGAGAAGGCAAGGGCACTGACTGGATCGTCTTTTTCAGCGTCATCCTCGATCTAGCAGGGCCGCCGAGAGAATTCCCCGGGGCCCCTGTGCAGATTACCCCTAGCGCGAGGGGCCTCTAGAAAGTTTAACATCTGGATATAACGTATGTACCTCGGATATTGGATATAACGTGCATCGGATTATTATAACGTACCAAATGTTGCGTACCTGATAAGTATGACGCAATAACGAAGTTCTACTGTTAACTATAAGCGGACAGAATAGAAAGGTTGTTTGGGAAAGAGGCTAATGTCAACGGTAACAATTGAAAATAATCTTACGTTAGGAAGTATAGGTACAAAACGCACCGAGAAAGGTTATTAGTGGAACCTAGAACATCAACACCATTACGACAACGTAGCTTTATTACCTTCGTTGGGCAGTTGGCAGCAGATCAAGGAAGGCTCTAGAGTCTAGAGTGCAAACCTATCTGGTAATAGAATATGATATTTATCTAGCGCTTTGATAATAATGAACTAGACGCCAGCCTAAGGCGCCGGGCAGGCCCGTATGAATCTCCACTCTGCACCGGTGGAAGCGTTAAGTGACCTGGAATTGAACCCAGATTCGAAGGACGGCGTGCAAGGCTGACACTCTACCAACTGAGCCATCGAGTGTCGGGTATTTGTAAGAGAGTGCCGGAGGATAGCTCTGAAATTGTAGGACCTAATAATCTAAGTTAATTAGTTCGCAGAAAATCATCGTAGAAAATCTTAGTTGCTCGGTTAAAATTCGGGATATTCGAATATCAAAACACGAAGACAGGCACAGAAAAGGAAAAGTCAATAATTTCTTTTATAAATCATATTTGCATAAACCTTTTCCTTCGTTTATTTAGTTTATACCAGTGGCGGCTCTAGTATTTGGCAAGTGGGGGGAGGGGGCGTTGGGGTGGTAACTTCTAATCATGAGGGGCCAACCATTTGTTGTTTAACGTATGTATAGCATTAAGTATAGGGTCCCAACAGGGGGCCTACCGGGGGCCCAGGCACTCAATAGGGGGCACGGGCCCCCCTCTGGCCCTCCCAGTGAAGCCGCCACTGGTTTATACTAAAAGGCCTATTCGATTTGACTCTATTTCCATATTTCACAATGATTCACGTCTTCTCTCTGTTAGTTTCTTATAAATTGTTACTTGTGCATGCATTATAATGAAAAGTGCATTTACCCCCATTAACTAATGCAACTTCTGCATCCATCAAAACATTATGACATGCTTGGCGGAAATAATGAAGAATACGTGGACGACGAAAAACCGACTTTGGCAATAATTCTGTCAAGCGAAGATGCTCTATTTGGAATGACGCTGGACGATTGGATGACTTTCAATTGGCAGATTTACGGTTGGTTTGGATGCATTAGTATAAAAACAAAGAATCAATGCATCCTATATTAGCCACTTATACTTTAATTTCCATATTTGTGTGATTTTTAAACATATCTTCTTCTTCTTCTTCTTCTTCTTCTTCTTCTTCTGATTGTTGTTATTATTATTATTATTATTATTATTATTATTATTATTATTATTATTATTATTTGGGCCATTATTATTGTGTCCGCAGACCCCAAAGTTCCGTGGGCTGGCCCCTTACCAAAATTATAAATACGACTGATGTTATTGTTATTATTATTATTGTTATTATTATTATTATTTATTATTATTATTATTATTATTATTATTATTATTATTATTATTATTATTATTATTATTATTATTATTATTATTATTATTATTATTTATGTTCGTTAATATTCTACAATGCTGTTGACGATTTGCTTGTGTTTTTCCAAACAGTCGATCGTTTATGACGAAGGAGTCGTCAAAGTCGATGATGACAACACCGAGGAAGCAAGCTTCCCTCGACCCACCCGACTACGGAAACCACCGTCTCACCCCCACCGACCCTTCGCTCATCTACCCTTCGCTCATCATGACCAAGCTCCACGGCTGCGACGCCATCTGTCGACAGACGGTGACCACCCCCTACGGCGACGACGACGACGACATCGATCCCGTGATGCACCGCGTCCTGTCGCGTCACGTGACGGGTTTCGAAAGTCTGACGTCGCGGAAAAACAACGTTTCGGAGGCGGCGAATTCGACCGGGAAACTGGACACCAAGTCGTCGATGCAACAACAACAACAACAACAACAACAACAACAACGATCGTTGCAACCGGTCGACGACGGTTTCGGTGATGGTCATCCGGAGAAAAGACCGATTACAACCTGTGCGGCGTGCCTAGCGAACGGCTAAAGTCAGGGGCGCAGCCAGGGATTTGATTTGGGGGTATAATGTGATTGGGGGTATACATTTTTTTAAAAACTTTGAAAATCTTAAAAAACACATAAAATTTTTTAAGGTAGTCTGATTTGGGGGTATATATACCTATAGGCTTATTATTATTATTATTATTATTATTATTATTATTATTATTATTATTATTATTATTATTATCGTCGCTACGCCCCTGGTTAAAGGGTGCTGTTAAACTAGGAAGGACTGCGGAGCTGGACTTTGGGAAGACAACTTCCGCGGAACAAATCCCTCTGGTGCAGCAGAACCTTCGGCGGTTGATTACTGCGGATTAATCGTCGCCAGGACTCGGACCGAGTGTGTCCACC
>CM030848.1:13857698-13902698 GCA_018105865.1 Metaphire vulgaris | reverse complement strand
GTCTGTCTGTCTGTCTGTCTGTCTCTGTCTGTCTGTCTGTCTGTCTGTCTGTCTGAGCTTCTCTGTCTGTCTGTGTGAAAACTTATCCGGATTAATTAATTGATGATCTTCTTATCTCCGGGGATAAATCTTCGCGGTGCAGAAGAGAAAAAATCGCGAAAAACGCAACCGACGACGACAGCAGACGATCCAGCGACCAATCCGTCGTCTGCCTCTCTCTCCCTCTCCCTCTTGCCCTCCCCTGCCCTCCCCTCCTTTTCTCCCCTTCTGCCCCATATCAGTCCCACAGACTAGGAGGGGTGATGGATCGACATCGATTACGGAGCCTCTTAATTGAACGTGGCGCCGATGTTTCATCGAATAAAATCTAACGAGGATCAATTATATGTTAGTTTTATCTGTTTTCATAGTGGCTATTGTACAAGAAGCCATATATGAAGAACTGAGTGTTGAAATTGCAATCCTAGTGAAATCAAACTCCGCCAAAATTGCAAATCAGCCAAATTTTAGAAATAAAATCAAATCGTCACTATTGCAAAGCACAAATGCTTACAGAATACGAAACAACCAAAACCCAGAGACACATTTCGAAATCTATTCTGCTTAATTTCTGAAAGGATTTCAAAATTAAAGAAGACGTTTCAGTGAAAATGTTCATTTTCAGCTGTTTGACGATCAAGATAATCAGCCAAACGCATTACTATAAGTTCTAGCGCCCCCAAAAGCTAATAGAACGTGCCTCTGAGGTACTACTGTAACATGGAAGCCTCAATACATGCGGTGCAGATGTATTGAGGCTTCCATGTACTGTAAGTAGATCCGTTGGCGTTGGATCTCTCGATGACATGCAAATGGATTAATGGAGACCATTAGCTGAACTATGTGCCTTCTACACCTGCGCCGGATCGGAAGGAGGGAGGAAGGGGATGGAAAACAGTTCTAGCGGGTCTTAAGACGCTGACAGCACAGACAGACATGTAAACAGACAGACAGGCAAAGAGTAACACCTTGATGAAGAAAGGAATGCGTTTCTATCCTTGTAGATTTCCTGTGCTTTTTAAAGAGCTTTTTCGTCCTTTTATATCAATACGCAAAGAAGGTCATTAGTGATTTTGATAAAATGAATTGATCGATTGTCGTTGTCTTGTAAACTTCTCTTTATAAAACGTAGGCCAGAGTCTCCGATATTATTACTATCATCGGTGTCGTTAAGACCTTCGACACACGGGTCAATTTATATATATATATATATATATATATATATATATTTATTTATTTATTTATATTTATATAAACTGTTTATAAAATATATACAGTTTACTACATAAACTGTTCCAAAATTGAACTACTTCTCTTGTATAATTAACACGATGCTAACTTTATTTTTATCTTTCAATAACCTCGAACTTCCGTTTCGAAGGAAATATTCGCTCAGACCGCTTATTTTGTAGACTGTTTAGCAGTGGCGTAGTCAGGATTTCCGGAAGTTTAGGGGTTTAGTTTGGTTTTGATCATGACCAACTTCGAAAAAATCTTGGCAAGCAAAAAAATAAATGTCGTTACCTTACATCTTTACCCTATAGCGCCTACAAATTATTTTGCATCGGCAGCCAGAGAGGGGGTTTGACCCCAAAACCGCGTCCGAAAATTAAAAATGTATGTTAACACATAAAAAATTTATGCGGCGGCCAAGGGGGTTTTAACCCCCAAACCCGCCCACTTTGGCTACGCCCCTGCTGTTTAGCAGTCGTTATCACGTATATATATGCGCATGATGGATGCGAAGTTTTACTATCGCTTAATACGGCCAGCTCGCTATGAACGGCCTTGTTCGCCATATCGGCCAAGATAAAGAGGTCGCTCCATAAAGACAGGCGGTGACAAAACAGTATGTCGACGGGCGATTCGCCGCTCGGTCGTATAGCCGACCCTAGTATCGTATCTGAACCCTCATTGGGCGCTACATCAATCCTGATTTCCGCGTTTCGACGGTTCAACGAACGATCGAGGAAACGGGGAATGGAAGACAACGTCCCTGACGCATGGAGAGACTCAGAGAGAGAGAGAGAGAGAGAGAGAGAGAGAGAGAGAGAGAGAGAGAGAGAGAGAGTCTGATTCACTCAGTCGTCAGCAGTGGCGTGGCCAGAATTCTGGAATAAGGGGGGAGGAGGGGTAGGTCGAAATTTTCGGGGGCAAAAGTCTCGCGACGATCAAAAAAATTTCGCATATACGCGTACATTCATTCTTTACGTATATTGTCTTCGACCGTGCTGTGCGTAGCACTCAAATTTCTCAACAGTTTTGCGCTAATTCCACGACCAGTCCCAACCAGAAGATGGGGTGGGGGCGACCACCGTACCTCCCCTCCCCCGCCAATGATCGCCAGAGATCAAATCAGTGGCTATTCTAGCCGCCTAGACATTGGGACGTTTAAAATTTGGGTGTAAAGACATTGGGGAGGTCATACTACTGGCCAAAATGTCAAAATTTTTGGAAGGAAAATTCAAACTTTGAGGGAGGAGTGGGTGGGAATCCCCCCCGAGAAGGTCTAGAATAAACACCGGATTAAATACCTGTAGTTCGAATTACCTGCAAGCAACCCCAAAGGAAACATGATTGTTGTACAATGTACATTTATTGTACATTCTCTGAGAATGATTCTCCCAACCATCTTTCATATGAATTCAGCAAACGAGTTAGACCTCCGGCATTCAACGTCATTGGCGCAGCCACGGGGGTTGGGGTGGGGGTTTGGCACCCCTATCCGGATCGGAACCAGTCGTGAGATTCGTCCAAAACCGGTGAGCTGTTAAGGGGTAAGGTATAGTATTAGGGAGAGGAAAACGCACCAGATAACAGAGTCCAGGTCATACTTTAAAGTATTTTAGACGACGATTATTGTTTGGCTGGTCAAGATTTTGGAGCGAAAGTGGCGACGTGCCCCCTTATTATGAAATCCTGGCCCGCCACTGTTCATCGTACGGACAAATGGCCACCCGTATTCTTCAAACCCCTCAAAAGCCAGAAAAGGCTGTGGTCGTCACTGCAATATTATCCGAAGTCGAGAGGTTTTGCCTTAATCTATGAAGAAAGAATCAATCGAATATATTATTTTGAAACGCCGAATATGGATTTCTTACCTCGGCTGTGCATTGCGTCCGAGCGTTTCTCGACTAAAATCCGAGAATCGACAAAATCTCAAGGTCCGTTCTTCGCGGACGATCGAATGAAAATGAACCGTAGAGGATGAAGAAAACTGGATACGAGATGGTCGCCGCTTTATGGGGCGACAGCGTCGAATAGCACCAAGCGACGCGTTCTCGCAACGATGCGTTTAACAGCTGTGGTGTCGTGTGATGTCTAACCCTTATTCATATCCCAAGTCTAACCCAAGCACTAACCCTAGCACAACGCAACCCTATAGTCCGACTTTAACCCTAACTCTAAAAATAATCCCTGATAATCGCATAGGCGTATCTTCTTCCATTGCATGCTCAAATAATAGAAATAAAGATAAAATAAAGATATAATAATAATAATAATAATAATAATAATAATAATAATAATAACAATATTATTATTATATCTTTGTTTTATCTTTATTTATAATAATAATAATAATAATAATAATAATAATAATTAATAATAATATTATTATTATTATTATTACTATTATTATTATTATTATTATTATTATTATTATTATTATTATTATTATTAACGTGGTTTCAAGTGATTTAGGAGGCATTAGGCTGTGTAAAAGCCATTATAATTCAAAATGTTTCCTATAAATCTTTTTCTCTAATATGCATACTCCGTTGGTTGAAACCAAATCCATTTCTCACTTACAGCGCATTTCGTGACAAAAGTGGGTCGAGGATAACGCTGAAAGAAGATTTTACAGACAGAATACTTTTTCGATTTGACAGCAATAATTCAGAAATACTAATTCAATCTTATCTCGGCATGCACTTGTCAACGAATTGCAAATAGAAACCAAAGCCTTGCAAAAATAACTGCTGTATATATATATATATATATATATATATATATATATATATATATATATATATATATAATTCAATTATAGCTAATTCAATTCTGTCAATTTTCGCCCACAGATATCAGGATGACATGATATTTCCGCAGAAAACCGCACTAAAACAAGCACTATAGACAGTTTATTTCGTCTGTGTGTATGTATGTATGTATGTATGTATGTATGTATGTATGTGTGTGTGTATGCGTGTGTGTGTGTGTGTGTCGTATCAGCCAAGATAATACATTTAATGCGCACCGTTACTTTACTGCATATATAGGCTGCGTTTGGCACGCAAGCGCTGCTATTTATGCGTGCAGATTTCATATGCGGTGGCGTCTATATGCAGCCTAATACAGGCACAGCAGAGATTTTGTTCCGATCCAGAATTATTGGACTTAGATCCAATTTGATTCAATGAAAAATCAGCGCACTCCTCGTGAATCAACAACAACATCTTGGAATTCTCCCAGCCATCTCTCATATGAATATATATATATATAATACATATATATACATGTATACATGTAGATATTTCCATTTCTATTATCACTGTTTTAACAAGTTTAGATTAAAAAATTCATACAATACAATACAGGATCGCTTTATTAAAGCCACTTTGGCAAACAAAACGCAAGATCAAAACATATTACATAATAATACACAATAATAGGCCTACATTCAGGGTGCGATTTGTGACCTGGAGCAGTGGGGGGATATGTCGAGCTTGGGGGATGTAGTGGTGGGGATGTAGCAGTAGGGGGATGCAGTTGGGCAGTGGGGGGAAGATTCACCCTTTCTCCCCTATACAAATCGCGCCCTGCCCACATTAGACTGTGTAAAAGCCACTACAATTTATAGTCAGTCCATATAAAGGAAGAATAGCAATTGGTTAATTCCATGTAGAATTATTAATTTTTGCATCAAGTTAATATGTATTCAATTATTTATATTTATCCGAATGATCAGTGTGGATGGTCAGTAATACTAAGAAAATATTGAAATATTTGCTCTGGCGTTTGGTGATAATTAACAAACTATTCGTCAGAGGTCACCTTACTTACTTTCATCGGCACGCAGTTAACAGCAGAGAAAATATTACGAGAAATAATTCAGACTAAAACCAGGGACGTCATTTGGGGGCAGGGGGCATTTGCCCCTGATTTTGAGGGGGGAATTTTTCGCCAATGTTTGTGATATTTAGTTTTTACATGCTCTAAAGGAGTGCTTGATGTCGAGTATTCTGAAGTAACTAACCGTAAAAAAATAAGAAAATAGCAAAAAAGGTCGTCACTTTTTCACAAACTTGTAACTTCTCAGGTCGAAAGTGTCTCTTGCCCCCCCCCCCCCGAAAAACAGTGAAATGACGTCTCTGACTAAAACACATAAAAATAAGTGAAATTGAAAAAATCTCAGAGAAAATTATCATTATGTGCATGTAAGTAAGTAAGTAAGTATGTAGTCGGCTGAGCTAGAATTTAGATCGAAATCAATAAGAAAAGAAAGGTGAGAGAATGCATGATCATCTTTCGAGGGCACGATCTATGTCATCTTCCTCTATAAAGTCACTCAAAGCCCTGTCGATTCCTGGTCATACACCGTCGCTTATTTTTCTTCAGTTCTGCAAACGAAGTTCTAAACGAGAATTGTTTCATGGAACAGTCCAAGTGTATCGTACCGACGGTCTCCCACAGGCTGGGGAAGGAAGACACCTCTGGTTCCGCGGGAGGAGAGGCTAGAGCGTTCCCAACGGGCCCATCTCCCTTTGGAAGCCAACATTCTTCCAGATTTTCTCATCCCTGACCTCAACCCCCCGCAACTCCTCCTCCCCGCTCCACCTAGACGCCGTGTCCTGAAGCTGGACATGGGGGGGGAGAAGGGGCAAGACAGCGGATGCATATCCTGACTGTTTTAACCTCCTCGCCAGAAATAATCAGCGACTTCTGCAGAATCCATTGTTTCTCCGTCGGTCTCGAGAGCCCCCCCCCCCCGGGGTGACAAACGGAAAGGTTTCACGACCCGACTGTCGAATTACGACCTTTGAACCCTCGGGATAACAAGCGTAAGGTCATATACCCCCGCCGACGACCCGAGGCGCCGTCGCTCTGACCCGACGGGGGTCAGAACCCACCGACGGCGCGCCGATCAAAGCCCCCGTTCCGATCAAAACGAGGCTCGAAGAATTATAAAATTAACCCCGCCCGGAAAAGTCAATTTCTCGACGATTCTGTTAGGAATAAAGGTTCTCCCACCCCACCCCCACCCCCCCCCCACCCCCACCCCCGCCTGAATTGCAAAACAGACAGACGGTCTTTGATGTTGTAGCCTATAAGGAGGGACAAGGGAACTTCTGAGTCTGCTGCTTGTCCGGCGGTGACCTGACCTAATTCGAGGGTATTCCTTATGTGGGTCGTGTCAGCGGCGGCGGAACTCCTCGGAAGTCAAAGAAACCGCGTTGGTCTCTCGCGACGACGGTGAATGAAACGCAAATGCATTGGTCGTCGCGATTACTTAATGCAACGAATTGAGTTCGCACGATTCTGGAGAAAACCTTCACTTTATAATGTAACGAATCCGTGAATTCTTTTTCTCTGTAACGCGTAACACTTTCTTCTCGTAATGTAAGGCCTAATTCGCGTGGCGTATAGCGTAGGCCTATGGCGCTCCGGGTGGCTTGACCCGAGCGACTGATAGTGCGCTATTTTGGTGTCACGTGAATCAATTCAGTGAAATAATAGCTTGAGAACTACACACGAAGAAGTGATATCCTATTCCATTGTGACTCAGGGATCACGCAATCACTCAACTGGTGGGCGGTTTGGACGTTTGTCACGCACATGTAGGGTAGGATAGGAATGATATTATTTATCACGCGTAGACGGCTTAGAACATAGGTTAATGTACTGGAACATCGTGTCAGCAGACAACGCGTTACGTCAGCACGTCACGTGCTATGTCACGTGGTCTCGAGAAGTTGCTGCTACAGCTGTCTTTGAGGTACAATACCTGGCCTACATGCAGGTAATTTCGAATCACACCTGTGGCAGCTTTCCCAAGAATTTAAGGATACTTACATGCAGGCGTGGCCAGACTGCCTTCTTCGATTCGTAAAGTAGAAGTTTTTTTGGCGTTTAACCACACCACGCAAACAACCGACTCTCAAGACAATTTATTGGGTCTACTATATCTCGAAGACGTCTTTTAGCTTTCGTGGTCTATAAGGCCTACGCTTCCCTCGAAGTCTTGCGCAATTGGAAAAAACGTTAAGTAACAATAGGATCTCCGTGGTAGACAGCCAAATACCGCCTTGGTTAAATAATACAGGGTCTGGTCCCCCCCCCCCGCCGCCGCCGACGGTAGGCACACACGCCTTCCTCTCACTCTTGTCTTTCGTAAAGCGAGATTTTCCAAGCGCTTCCGCCTCTCTTCGATATTTGCTTTGATGTTGTCTGTATAGAGATCAGCGCGGCTGGTTCGTTTTGTTGCTGTTTCTACAGGGCGAGAGAACACTGCGGCCATCGAGTTTATGCGATCCTAAATACTGGCTCTGGTCTCGTAGTATATAAAAAGTCGGAATGTTGCTATATATATATATATATATATATATATATATATATATATATATATATATATCATATATATCATATATATATATATATATATATATATAATTGATTATATATATATGTATGTATATATATCCTGTAATTAAATTCAAAGTGTCGGGAGCAAATCGGAACAGGTATCAAACGCCGTCAAAGGGGAAACAGTTGGAGGAGGAGAAGAAGAAGAAGAAGAAGAAGAAGAAGAAGAAGAAGCGGAGGAGGAGGAGGAGGAGGAGAAGAAGGCAAATAATAATAATAATAATAATAATAATATAATAATAATAATAATAATAATGAGAAGTAGAAGAATACAAAGAATAATAATAATATATTTAAATAATAATAATAATAATAATAATAATAATAATAATAATAATAATAATAATAATAATAAATAATGAGAAGAAGACAAGAATAATAATAAAAATAAATAAATAATAATAATAATAATAATAATAATAATAATAATAATAATAAGTCTTGCGCAATTGGATAACGTTAAGTAACAATGGGCCTCCGTGGTCGACAATTTTGCCCAAAAAACGTGTTCCTTTTTTAATTAACGAGCAGTGAAGACTGAAGACATCTATCTGGTAAGCAAGAAAAAGTGCATTCTCTAGCTGTCTAGCATGCAGACTATTTCATAGAATTGACCGGAATTTGTACTATTGTGGAACAGTCTCCTCGTTCTACGTGATCCCGATTTGGGTGAGGGATTTTGAAACCATCCATCCCTTCCCCCTTCCACCCACTTCGACCCTTGGGACACCTCGTTGCTTAATTCGGGGACGACTTACATGTATACGTACTCATTGTACTGTATATTAGAAGTACTTGCCCTGTCTTTGTGTTTACCCCCCGGTTTAACTGGGGAACACGGGGGGGGGGAGGGTGGTAAACAATTCAAGATGCAAAACTTTCAGACGTTGATGCGGTCACGTACGCCATCCGGAGAGAGAGAGAGAGAGAGAGAGAGAGAGAGAGAGAGAGAGAGAGAGAGAGAGAGAGAGAGAGAGAGAAAGGGGAAGAGACAGAGACAGAGACAGACTCAGTTTTAAGTCGTACTGTACGTTTTTCATTCCGCAGCAGTGAATCTGAAGACGTTTTTTACAAATGCGTTTCTTATTATATTAACGGATGATTGTGGCAATTAATTATTATCGGTCAAAATAGTCCGAAAATCTCCGACTATTTTCGCACGAAGCGAATGTCTCTTTTCGACACAGCGAACCTTCAGAAGCAGTCAACCGTCAAAGGTTTCGCATCCAAAGCAAGAACTTCGAAAACAAAGAAAAGTTTCTTCTCTGCGATAGCTTCTACTACTACTACTACTACTACTACTACTACTACTACTACTACTACTACTACTACTACTACTACTACTACTACTACTACTACTACTACTACTACTGCTGCTGCTGCTGCTGCTGCTACTACTACTACTACTACTACTACTACTACTACTACTACTACTACTACTACTACTACTACTACTACTACTACTACTACTGCTGCTGCTGCTACTACTACTACTACTACTACTACTACCAGGGTGCGATTTGTGACCGACCTGGAGCAGTGGGGGATATATGTCGAGCTTGGGGGATGTAGTTGTTGGGAAATATAGCAGTGGGGGATGTAGTGGTGGGGGATGTAGCAGTAGGGGGGATGCAGTTTGGCAGTGGGGGGAAGATTCCCCGCTTCCCCTCGCAAATCGCACCCTGACTACTACTACTACTACTACTACTACTACTACTACTACTACTACTACTACTACTACTGGAAAATAAAAGTGTCAATATTTCCCATTGAAATTTGAAAACCTTGCTAAAATATTATCCGTGGCCATTGTGTTAAGATGTGTTTTGCCCCCTCTTGGAAAAATTTATGTGGCATAGCCATGACCATTGTGTTTTGCCCCCTCCTGGAAACATTTCTGTGGGCGCCCATGGTTACAACCGAGTCATAACGCGCCATAACCGAGTCCGTTATGAAGAAGATCTACTGTATTTAGTAATTAGAGTCGTTCTCAATATTATTCCTCAGTCGTGTTAGTTCAAGAACTAAGAATACAGTATGATTGCTTTCTGCTCCGTGGCATATAGTGTATACGGCCTCTCTATGTATGCGTGGTCTTTGCCTTGGCGATGCTGCTGTTAAACCCTATCCCTGTGGCCACAATACGCGACGCCGTGCGTGCGAGGTTCTTTGCGTTGTGCCCTGCCTTGCCTTGCCTTGCCTCCTCCACTGTTTGCCGTTAAAATGTGTTTAGTATTGTGCCTTTCGAGAACGCGACAGCGTCGTTCACTCGACGACGACGACAACGACGACGACGAGACAAATTCTCGCGTCTTCGGTGACAATGCAAACCGTCGAGTTGTCAAATTTGTCACGCCGCGCGCGCGCTCGACAAACTGTCCGTCGGTCGACACCCGCTTCTCGTCGAACAACGGGGTGGGGGAGGGTTGAGGGGAATGGGGTTGGGGGGGAAAGGATGGGTTCATCGGACCCTTCCTCCTCCTCCTTTTCCTACTACTACTACTTCTACTTCCACTACTACCACTACTACTACTACTACTATACTACTACTACTGCTACTACTACTACTGCTACTACTGCTACTGCTGCTACTACTGCTACTACTGCTACTGCTACTACTACTGCTACTACTGCTGCTACTACTACTACTACTACTACTACTACTACTACTACTACTACTACTACTATACTATTACTACTACTACTACTACTACTACTACTACTACTACTACTACTACTACTACTACTACTACTACTACTACTACTACTAACCCTTGTTCTTGTCTTCAGCCATCCTCGCTTCGAGGGCATAGACCGCATCATGAATGAGCTTGTTCCACTGTTTTCTGTTGTCTGTCATTTGAATCACCATTTTCCATTGTAATGTAATGTAATGTAATGTAATGTAATGTGATATTTGTATAGCGCCTCTTCTATTTCTACTCAGAGGCGCTCCTAGCATTGGAGACGCAGACCATTGTCTTTTCAGTCCATTGCCTGATGTCATCAGTCCATCTACTCCTGGTCTTGCTTCGTTTTCTTTTTCCATCAGTTCTTGTGCACTGTATCATTTCCTTTTCCAAGCAGGTGCCCGTTTTCCTCACGATGTGGCCGAAGTAAGACAGACTTGTACTTTTGACGGACCCTAACCCTAAAAAGGCCTAAATCCCCGACTATTTGAAGATATCTCCAGCCTATTCGATTTTCCTCATCACTGAGGGCGGAAGAGAAGGAGGAAGAGGAGGAGGAGGAGGAGGAGGAGGAGGAGGAGGAGGGAAGGTTTGGAGGAGGAGGAGAGTATGGTGAAAGGCTTCGACATCAAGTGTATTTGCCAATCGGATGATGATGATGATAATAATGGCGTCGCTGACAACGGTAAAGAATGAATTCTCGTGCTCCGAAACGAAGGTCCTCTTATATCAAAGCGAGGCAAAGATCGCTGTTGTTGAACAACCTCGCTCTCTCCCCTTCTCAAGAGGCTCTAATGAGGATGGCGCGGTTCGAGCGTGTGTGTGTGTGGGAGGGGGGAGAAAGGGGAAACGAGAGATTAAAACGAATCACAGCTTTTTAGTAGTGTCCTCTTTATGGAATGCCAAAATTTGCTTGTTAAGGCTTTTGGGTCGAGAAATGTTGAAGTCTACTACTACTACTACTACTACTACTACTACTACTACTACTACTACTACTACTACTACTGCTGCTACTGCTACTACTACTACTACTACTACTGCTGCTACTACTACTGCTGCTGCTGCTACTACTGCTGCTGCTGCTGCTACTACTGCTGCTACTGCTACTGCTACTACTACTACTACTACTATTACTACTACTACAGTGTGATTACTACAGTATTGTAGTCTTCAATTGTATTCTGGAATCCTGGTTGCGCCACTGCTGTGTCTTGAGCGCTTCGAAGACTACTTCTTCGACAGAAGAACTCTTAATACGCCGCTCTTCCCCCTCGATCGCCCTACTAGGCATTTAGTTGATGTGCCTCGTTCTCGTACAGTCAATGGCGTTAGTGTTGTATGAAATGGCTGGGTGTGCTCTATTTCGAAACCTGTAGATTGAAATTGATAATGATATCATTGATTATTCTTCCATAGGTTAGAGCAATGAAGATTGAACAAGAGGAAAATGTGGATTTTGTCGGGAAATTTCTTCAAATCGGTCAGATGTTTACATATCTAGGGCCTATATACCTTCTATTCAACAGGCCTTCAATAGGCTTCTCTCACAAAACGAATTAATTATAAAACTTGTTTTTGATCTCTATAAAACCTGTTACAGGCCTATAATGAACCAGATATCCTAATACGCGGCTCTTCCCTCGATCGCCCTACTAGGCATTCCGTTAGATATTCGCCAGGTGTTTGTGTGTAATATGAAATGGCTGGGTGTGGTCTATTTCGAACCCTGTAGATCAAAATTGAGAAATATAATGTTGGTTATTCTTCCATAGGTTAAAGCAATGAAGAAGGAACAAGAGGAAAATGTGGATTTTGTCGGAGAATTTCTTCAAATTTATTAGATTTTTACATTTCTAGGGCCTATATACCTTCTATTCAACAGGCCTTCAAAAGGCTTCCTCTCACCGAGCGAATTGATTATAAAACTTGTTTTTGATGTCTATAAAATCTGTTGCAGTCCTACAATGAACCAGATATCGTAATGCGCTTCGCACAAATGTCATCGTCAGCCGCCGTCACCGAACCTGAGCCTAATTAACAGGTCGTCGACACTTAGGCAGAACGCTTCACGACGTCCGTTTATCGTCTGCTCGAGGTTGTTTTGTGACAGATTGACAGTTGAAGAGAGCTTCGCTTGACAGCCACATCCCAATTAGTTTCATGAAGTGAGTCGAATAGGCACGCTGTAAATTTACGGGCGTCTTTGACCCTGTCAGGTGTAACGTCAAACACCGGACGATGCTTGCTTTGATAAAAAGAGTTACGGCGGCGATAGAAAGTGGAAAACGATCGCGACAACCGAAGATGTTTGTCTCAATGATTCTGCCCGTGAAGATACCGGTCTTAACCCCTTAACTGGGGATCCCGGATAATATATCCGTCCGTTTTACATTGAGTTACAGTTAAATACACGGTTAAGGGGTTAATGGAAAATATAAGCCTATATAGTCAACAATGCTAAAGCATACGAATAAACGAAAACCTTGAATAAAAGAACTGGTTTGGGACTCTGAATACCAACTAAATGCGCCATATAATCTGTTAAATTAGGCAAAACAAGGCAATTTCCGTTCTAGGTTCTCATTTCTGTGTCTAGACTATTTAAGCAAGCACGTCGCTCAGAGCCGTTACCTCTATAAACTATGATTTGACACTCACGCTTGCTCGCTTGCCATGGCGATCTCAGACGGGGGGAAACGGTACGAAGTCATTCGTTTATCGAAGGGGCCAGACACGTTGTTTCGAAATAATGCTCGCGTTCTGCTGGCCGTTGGGCCGAGGCTGCGCGGATGGCGATTTGCGATTCAAATGAGGGATTTGGATGCGACCGCGTTCGCAGCACTCGGAGATCGAGTCGTTTTTAATTCAGCGGTGTTCGCCGTAAGAGAGATCGGCTGACGATGCAAAAATAGTTATAATTTCTCGTCGTGCAATGGGGCAGATAAATAAATAAATTAATTTTAAAAAACGTGGGCAAAACGTAACCAGTTACACTTGAAAATCAAGTCATGCATCCTCGAGAAGTCGCTGCTATATAGCTATAGCAGTCTTTGAGGTATAATACCTGACCTGCTACAGGTAATTTCGAATCACACCTGTGGCAGCTTTCCCGAGAATTTTTCTGTCACGTGATAGATAGATAGATAGATAGATTGATTGATTGATTGATTGAAAACCCGTTCAACAAATTGACGTCAAAACTTGCGGCATTCGTGAAATCCGCCCCCCTCCCCCACCCGGCCCCGTTCCCCGACTTTTCACTGCCTTGGCTATTACGCCAATCTTGTGGCTGCGTGGGGGGCCCTTTGGTGACGCATGCTTTTTCCCCTTCGGGGCAATACGAATACCAATTGGACCTCACATACGCACTAGCGGTCGGCACGCACTGTATTATAATAACCGCCTTGCATCCCGCCTGTTTGGGTCAGGTCTTAGTTTCCATGTCGAAAGTTTCCACACTTCGCTCGACATTTAAAAAAACACGGTCATTTAGCGCTAAATAAAGAAATTTACCGACAGGGGCGTAGCCAGGAATTTGATTTGGGAGTATAATGTGATTGGAGGGGTATAAATCTTTTAAAAACTTTGAAAATCTTAAAAAACCACATTGAAAATTGTAAGGTAGTCTGATTTTGTGGGTATATATACCAATATACCCCCCCCATCGCTACGCCCCTGTTTACCGACTGTCGCGCGAATCATGCACTGTGCTTGTTCGCAAATTGTGATTGTAGTAAATGCGATTGAAACGATATAGCGTGATTTAAAGCAGTGGCGGCTCCACCGGGGGGCAGGGGCCCGTGCCCCCCTATTGAGTGTCTGGCCTCCCAGTGGCCCCCAGTTGGGACCCTATACTTAATGCTACATACATTAAACAACAAATGGTTGGCCCCCATGATTAGAAGTTGCCACCCCAACGGCCCCCCACTTGCCAAATCCTAGAGCCGCCACTGATTTAAAGTGGCTTAGGGGGGTTTACCGTCTGTACGGAAGCCACTAAGGGGGCGCAAACGGGGCTTGAACCCTCGCTCCGTCAGCTGCCTATACCACGCCGAACATTTTGGGGGCAGAGAAAATATCGAATCAGCCTCTGCCTGACAATGAACTATGGTTTAATCCCCTCCCCCCCAAAAAAAATTAAAAATTTAACATGTTTGTTCCCTCGGCCCCCACCCCGCTGGTGTCCGTGCATTTTATTGTCCTGGCCGCAGCATTCTTGTATTCATCCCGAGTACATCGAGACAGTACACAAGGTATGCCTACTATACTGTGCATACTTTGTTTTAGTCAGCCCTTTCAGTCGACGTTGCATAAAATTCGTATGCGTCATGAAAATTCGCCCCCCCCCCAACCCCCCCCCTCTGCACCGTTTCATTCTTATGCAATTTCCTGCGTTCACAATGCATGCGTTCGCCTTGAAACCGAAAGGAGTCATCCAGGTGCTGGGCCATCACTGTTTCCTCTGCACGTTATACCTGAGACACAGGTTACACTCGATTCTGTCCATATTTTTGCCAAGGGGTGGTAGCACGCGTACCAGGCATTATATATAGGCAGTCCTGTCTGTATACAGTTTCCCCTCCCCCCCCCGGCCTAAATACTGGGTCTGCATGGCGGCCAGACAGTCGGGCGATTATTATCACCGTGGACTGAAACGCTCCGACGTGACGTGACGTGACATCGCGTGAC
Organism: Metaphire vulgaris; assembly: GCA_018105865.1. Lineage (NCBI taxonomy): Eukaryota > Metazoa > Annelida > Clitellata > Crassiclitellata > Megascolecidae > Metaphire > Metaphire vulgaris. The sequence goes on along the minus strand of CM030848.1, from coordinate 13,887,636 downwards.
ATGACGTTGGTCTCCGATGACGCTGCAGCAGTGCGAGCGCCTTCGCGGAGTGACGTCACTTGGAAATTTGTCGTCGGCGGACGAGACGAGTTTATCTGGCGGCCTGGACAAAGTTCTTACCTGACCATACCTGTAATGATCTAATAATGCTTGACTTCACCTTAAACGTGAATATACCTGTAAACCCTAATCAATTATTTACATCTACGCTCACTGTATATCACCTGTATAAGTCTGTTTGTCTGTCTGTCTGTCTGTCTGTCTGTCTGTCTGTCTGTCTCTCTCTCTCTCTCTCTCTCTCTCTCTCTCTCTCTCTCTCTCTCTCTCATGTGACGGTTTCAACAAATAAACTATGGTCCAAAAACCTTACTGCCCAAAATATCTTATAATTTTAAAAGGTTCTTGAGCCCGATTGTACTATATGAATTTATTAGGGAGAGCTAAAAATTCTCTTGCGACTGTGTAAACGGTTCGGCTCCTAATGCTTAGGTGAAGCGAAGGCACATACAGTAGAAAGACCATCAAAAAAACACACACACATACACACACACACACACACACACATACGAGTAGAACCGATCTACCGATTACGCGACCATTGTGAAATATGTCCACCGTATACTGCGGCGAAAATACGGACGTTAAAAAGACATTAAACGAATTAGACCTCCATAGGGGCTATACCAGCAAACGTGTGTTGTCCCTGAAATAGAAATCTAAGTCCTATATTCGGCGTATTCTAATCGGCCATCTACCTGTGGATGTCAACAGTGTCGTCCCTAATTCGGGGGTGGGGTGGGGGAGGTGGGGGGCGAGGAGGCTAAACCACTTGGATGCGATTTTTAGTAGGGCAGAGACTGTTTCATTGCCCTTTCATTGCTGCGTGGTCGTGTGAAAAGTGAATACGGCGAATAATACCTGGTGTCGGTTAGACTTTCCTCGTCCGTTGCCAAGTCGGCCATTTTGTTAGTTTCAATGATGTCAGCAACGATGGATGGGCCTGTTACCAACAAAGACGCTACAGCTGTACGGAGAGGTGTATTGTATAAAGACGGGGAGGGGATACTCGGCTTTGTGTTCTTTTTAATGACGGCGGTACGGGTTTCGATTGCAGGTCGGCGCTGAGCCGTTAATCCCCTCTTTGCGCTATCCATTCCCGGCGGGGGAGGTGGGGGGGGGAGGCGGGGGTTAAACAAGAAAAGACGAGAAAAACGGAGAAACTTATTGATCCGTGAACGGTTTGAGATTATGTTAAGATGTGAAAGCAATTGGCAAATATAATTATCAAATTCAGCAGACGATCTTAGCCAGTGTTTAATCTAGGCCGTTTCCGAGGGGGAAATTGCCCTTCGCTCCCGGAAATTTCAAATTTCCCCCCGGAAATTTTGGCATACTGCATGGACTAACAGCATCCCCTAGCAGAATTTTCCCCGGCTTTGTCAGTCCCCCCCCAGAGTCCAGGAGTCGAGATTAAACACTTATCATAGCTCGGGAGCGAAAATTTGACGACGGTTCTAGGTTCTAACAGGAAAAAGTTATTCGATCTCATTACTGTATTTTCAAGAACAAAGAACGTATGAATGAAGGAGTTACGTTATAAGAAGCAACATTGCAAAGGCAAACGACTGGAATATGCGTCCATTAAAGGTTAGACACGGTGAGATAAATGAAATACCTAATAGTCCATATCCAGTGGAGGGGAGCTGAGCTAAAATTAAAAACCAAAAATGTCGCTATCCATCGTGGAAGAAGGCTTTATTTACCTCAATCAGCGAAGAACTATAGAGGGAAAGCAATTTTAATCGCTGTGGTGCTAAGTAAATGCGCGGAAAGACAAGATATGTGCCGTTCGACAAACGTTGGACGCAGTTACAAAGTGAAAGATGGGGTTTATATCTGTCGCTTCGAAGCGAGAAAGATTCAAGAACAACAGACAAGCAACTAGAGGGAAGGCTCGAAAGAGATAAGACAATCTCTAATGATGATGATGATGATGATGATGATGATGATGATGATGATGATGATGATGGTGAGTTAGACGACAAGATTATTACTGTCTGCATGCAGGCGACCAGGCAAATATCTGAACAGTAGGCCAAATAAGTAGGTTTCGCGAAAGATTTGTATGGATTCGTTACTGTAATCGGTACGTTAATCAGCCGGTACTGCGTACCGGTTAGTGCAGACCCGGTGTTCCATATGGGACGATGCTAATCAAGGGGACAGACGCTATGAATGTCGACAGAATGTTCTCAGAATGAACCCAAACACCTCAGAATAATCTAGACACTGTATTACAATCTATGTTTTAAAACATTGCTACGGTATATAAAAAACGCGTCCGCTATACTGTACAATCAATCGGTCGCCTCAGGTTGAAATAAGTTATAAAAATCTAAAACAATGTACGTTACTCTATTATTACTTATATATATATATATATATATATATATATATATATATATATATATATATATCTATAAGACAACTCTTTCGAAATAAATAAAATACAATTAATAACATTGTTAGTTACTAATTTACAGCGAACGTCACAAAAATACTGTGCCGTAAAATAATCTTTACGTCACACTACATCTCTGCTAAATAGATCAGAATCTTTGGTCAAGAGTTTCTCAAGAGTTCGCCAAGCACCAGTTACGCCAATAGCGAATAGCAGAAACAGTGGCGTAGCCAGGATTTCCGGAACGGGAGTTTTTTTTGGTTTTGACCGTGACCAACTTTGCAAAAATCCCGACAAGCAAAAATCGTTATCACCTCTAGTTTTTGACGTGACAAGCAAAAAATGGTCATCGCCTCTTACTTAAACCTTTACAGTCTATAGCCAAGGGGGTTTGACTCCCAAAGTCGCGTCAAAAGTTTAAATTGCATGGAAACTCATTATTATTTTGATTTCGGCGGCCAAGGGGGTTGTAACTCCCCAAACCCCCCTTGGCTACGCCACTGAGTAGAAAGTTAGAGATTTTTGAGAGAGAAGATAGATAGATAAAGTCGGAAATACAAGGTACGGCGAGGGAGCTGATGCAACGGAAGGTAGGCAAAACGTGAAGAAATAGGCAGAGCTGACTCCCTTTCTACGTCAGCATAAATCTGCAGATAAAACCTCTCAATTATTTGGCGCAAGCACAAACTGAAAAGCGTGTTTGCAGGCGAAATAACAATATTAATAAAAATTCAGACATCCAAACACAGACGCTACTAACAAAACTTTAATCTTAACTCTTAAGACGCGGAATACCGTTTACAATTTACAAAGGCACGTCTTCTTTACAGCGCAGTAAACTGTAATACCTGCGAATTGTAGTTGTTACAATAGTCGATAGATTTCTACCGGTTCTATACGGCGAATGTTCTTGCAATTATCATCATCATCATCAGATTTTACTGAAGAAATTTCGAGATTTCGAAAATGGCAAGAATTGCGTGATTTTGTTGCAACAGTTTTTGAGTATTTTAGCTTCAATAATTAATCATCTGTAATCGTTTTCGTGATATTTCAAATCAGTTGTCGAGAGCAAATGACTGAACCTCTAATGATGGTTCACAGTTGAATAACAACAATAAGTTTAGTGGAGCTGACAATATTGGAGAAAATATGGAACCACACGTTGATCCGTCTATAAAAAAATAGTACTCGATAAGTCGAGCAGCAACGCATGCTAAAAACACTGAAATAGTTGCAATAAAACTTGATATACCTTGAAATAGTTTATAAAAGCAATAACAACCGTGTCTTGTAATAATAACAACAACAACAGTACTACAACAGCAGGGGCGTATTCTTGCCATCAGCATTCGGGGAGGGGGCATAATAATTTTTAAAGCATAACCACCCAAAATATGTTTAAACTCTCTAGAAATTACCTGTTTTAAAACTTGTCAGACTTTTTAGAACGTCAGGAAGCAAAAAAGCACAACACATGTGGGGGTGAGGGTAAATGATACTACAGTATATACTACCTTCACTAATTATTGGGTGGGACCGCCCCCGCCCCCCGCAGTCTCCCCGTGACCTACGCCCCAGCTACAACAACAACAACAACTACTACTACTGATGATGATGGTGATGATGATGATGATGGTGATGATGATGATGATGATGATGATGGTGATGCCAATAAATGTACACATGAGAGCGAGTTGCAGAGCCTACAATTACGCAATGAATTCGATTTGAATAGAAAATAAGTAAGTCGCAAGTCGCAATGTCGATGTTCTTATATGTATTCATAAAGTAGAAAGTGACCCTGAGAAAAACTACGCCGTGTTCGTATCTGCATGTCTCAACGCAGCACCGGCACAGAGTATACATTTGTATGAAATTGACAAATATTCTTCGGGTACTATACGCTGAACCTTCTGTACACTAACTCCTAGGCTAAGCTATTTGTACAAGGGAACGCAAGATAATCGCTAGACAACAAGAATAATCTATACATGTATAAAACAACACTTTACTTGTAGTCACAATTAGAACGCAACTAGCAAAATAGCGTCGAAATGTACGAAAATTCATGCATAAAATTTATTTTGTAAGTTATATTTTGCTGCTTCAATGATACGAGGCTTATGTATTACTTACTTGCATGTTACTGTCATGCGAGAACTTAGGTTCCTTTAGTAGCATGTTATTTCCAAAACTACACTTTGCAATGAAGTTCGAACTATAAAGAGTTACGCGTAATCTCTCTGTATCTTAATAACTTTAAACAATACGTAAACTTTAAACAATACGTAATGGTATTGTTTGAAAATAAATAAATACAAACTTGATTGGATTATTCAAAATTGAAAAGCTTATGAAACTACTTTACAGACAAATCAATAATTTCACTCATAATCACACACAACGATTGAAAGAACGAAATTATAGCCGAGGTAGATGCAAAAACGGCGGTACCACAACAACAACGCTACTACTACTACTACTACTACTACTACTACTACTACTACTACTACTACTACTACTACTACTACTACTACTACTACTACTACTACTACTACTACTACTACTACTACTACTACTACTACTATTACTACTACTACTACTACTTCACACACACACACACACTCTCTCGGCTAAAATCCACGCGAAGACTAGATCATTGAAATTCTTAACAACAACAACATATGGCATTATACCTCTTTGTACAGTAAAGCACAGCTACACGGTACCTATCTCCTTCTGTCACACGTTTGGCCTTGCGCCTTCAGGTCCTATACATGTACGTCTAAAGCTCGGCCCCCGTCCAATCTAGTTTCAACAACGCAACGCTTTTTCCCTCTATTCTAGAATCTCTAGACATATCGCCGACAACGAGTCAGCCCCAGTGCCATGCAGAACATCAGATCTTCTCCTCCTCCTCTTCCTCCTCCTCCTCCTCCTCCTCCTCCTCCTTCTCCTCCTCTTCCTCCTTCTTGCTTGGTCTTGATGAGGATCCTGCGGGGGCCTAACCATCCATCTACAAGCCTGCTTACGACTGACTCTCCCGGTTCCGACCGACCCATGGGGGCAGGGGGCGGGTGGGGCGTGGGGGACGTGGGAGGCGGGTGAACGTTCATTAGCGGAGCAGCCTGATCGCCGGCATCCTACCCTCCCCCTCCTCCTCCTTCGGACGGAATTCGATCAGAACGTCTTTGACGGGAGGCAGCACCTCGTGTCCGTGGTATTGGTAGTCGTACTCGGCGTGCTGGCCGTCGACGAGGCGGACGTCGAAGTGAGTCATGACCGTCATGATGTACCACTTCATCTGCAGCAGCGCGTACCGCTTGCCGGGGCAGAGGGACCCGAAGGGCATGACCGGGTGCTTCACCTCCTCGCCGTCCTTGTAGAATTTGGCGTCGACGAAACGATCGAACTTGAAGACCTGAAAAAAGCCAAAGAGAAAAAAAAACTCCCGATACAAGATCTGGCGACCAACGTATTCGCGTTAATTAATAGCGGCACAAAATCGGAAACGTATCTCCACGACTTCACCTTTGGTGGAAATATTGACAGTGATTACAGTGGATTTGACACGCCTCCTAAACCACTTGAAATTCCATTTTAATAAGAGTTAATTACTATTATTACAATTATTACAATTATTACAATTATTACAATTATTATTATTATTATTATTATTATTATTATTATTATTATTATTATTATATTAGTAGTAGTAGTAGTAGTAGTAGTAGTAGTAGTAGTAGTAGTAGTAGTAGTAGTAGTAGTAGTAGTAGTAGTAGTAGTAGTAGTAGTAGTAGTAGTAGTAGTAGTAGTAGTAGTAGTAGTAGTAGTAGTAGTAGTAGTAGTAGTAGTAGTAGTAGTAGTAGTAGTAGTAGTAGTAGTAGTAATTTCGCACATTGATACGTCAAGTTTGAGTTTAAGGACAGTCGAAGGGGGATAATGCTGGCCGTCTATTTTTCTGGTAAGCACCCCGTGGGGTTGAAATAAAATAATAAATCGAAGGGTCGGGGTGTGTCTACACAAAGCAAAGCTCATAAACAATGGCCGTCTTGATTGATTGTCTTGATTGGTTGTCTTGATTGGTTGTCTTGCGACACTCTACAGCAGACAGTGCGGTGGTAATTATAGTTCTACACTGTAATTACGAATCTTAAGTCGGGGCTTTTAAATAAATCGTTTAAATTCGTCATCGCTACAAATCATGCTAATCCTAATCAGTCGTAGTCACCGGGCACGCATTAGAAATTCGATCACTGAGAGAGAGAGAGAGAGAGAGAGAGAGAGAGAGAGAGAGAGAAAGAAAGAAAGAAAGAAACAGACAGACAGACAGACAGACATAGACCACACATACGGACGCACACACACATTCGCATGATATCTGAGCAAATATATTTACCAATGGATCTTCGAAAATTTCTGGGTCTTTGTGGATGGCCGGGGGATAAATGGCCACTCTGTCTCCCTCCCTCATCAGAAATTCCTTTCCGTCGCACGTTCTGAACATGGTGTCCTCTTTTATGTAGCGCACCATAAAGACGCCGCTCGCCAAACGACACGTCTCCTGTACGATGCTATCTGTGAAAACAGCACGTTAACCATTCGATAAGAAGTCAGTCTACTTCCAGAAAATAAGCGACAATGCATACAAGAAAATGGTTTGGCCTTTCCAGAAAATTGTCGCACACACTGACGTTAAAATGTCTAAATAAGGATGCAATTGGCACCCATACACTGCACGTAAATGGTGGAAAACTGGCTTCACTCTCAGATACCACAGAACATGCAGACATCTGTTGGATCAGAAATTTCTATGTTTATGGCGGGTTTGGCTCGATTGGTCAAGTAACCGTATTGCTTTCTTGGTTGGGTCTGAGCCCCATGATCGGTTGGGTTGAGTTTCAAAAAAAAAAAAACGGACCCAAGCCCATATATGGGTCTGCTACAGACTCTATCTAGTCATAATTAAAGTCTATGCTTCTTAATTTCTAACCAAGTATCTTCATGTTTTCCACGTCCGAAGCGGTAAAGTTTGCCGTCTTCGAGTCCGCGTCGTAACGATCCTCGGCCATGTCCCGGATCTCTTCCAGGAGGGCGTCGCTCGCTGCCGGATTTTCCAGCAGGTTGCTCAGCGCCCAGAACGAAAGGCGAAAGGTGTTGTAGTTGACGTGCAGGTAGACGAGGTTGTGGCCCTTGATGTCCGCCTCCGTCTGCCCCTGCGCCCGCATGTATTCGATGGCGATGCGGATGTACGACGACAGGTCGGTTCGGCCGAGCAGGACGTCCGAGTCGGGTATGAGCAGCAGCTCCTTGAGGGCCCCGACCGCCGTCGGAAAGATGCCCTTCGGCAGACCGAGCCAGAAGTAGTTGAAGTACTTGTGAAAGATCTCGAAGTTGCTGTACGCCTTTGCGGCGTCGAAGACGTGACCGTCCGAGCGACCGAAGACCGAATTGAAGATGGCGTCGAACGACGTACGGGCGGTGAACGACCGCAGTCCGGTGGTGACCCACCGCGGCGGGGCTCCACTTCCGGCGCCGTTGCCGCTGTTCCTGTAGACGTTCTCGCAGGCCAGCTGGAGATTGCGAACGTAGTTCTGCATGCCGACGTCCATGTACTGGCCGCGAACGGTCTTCCCGGTGTCCTTGATCATCTTCTTCGGTTCCTTGAGAACGAAACTGAAGACGTTCCAGTTGACCTGCTTCTGGATGGGGTCGAAGTCGAAGTTTTTCTCGTGACTCATCGTCTCGTAGCTGTTCGGCTCCATGATGATCGTCAGGTACTGGTTGAGCAGACGGATGGTGAAGACGTTCCCGTGACGGGCCCGGCAGCGCTGGAGGAAGTCGACGGCGTTGCGCGAAAAGTCGCCGGCGTTGCCGAGGAGCAGGCTGCCGGCGACGATCGGAGGCTCCAGTTCGCGTCTGTCAACAAAAACACCCCCCGATTGGCCGCGGGCGTCAGTATAAGGAGAACCAGTTCTGAGCAAACAACGCTATTTAACACCGACCGGCGACACGTCTTCGCTGCTTGTGCTTCGGTATCGTCTGTCTGTCTGTCTGTCTGTCTGTCTGTCCGTCTGTAGTGCTGCATGGGTCGCTGTTGTATTGTGGTTTTTGCTAAAGTACCCATCCACTCCACCCCCACCCACCCACCCGATAAGGCGTTCCCCACCGCCCCTCGATAAGACGGCGTTGATTAATAATACCTCGGAATCAAGACTGGCTGCCAAACTGAAGTCCTGTGAAATAATAGGTGGGAATCAGGGGCGTAGCGACCGGCGGGGGTATATCGGTATGTATACCTCCCCTCCAAAAAAATCAGGCTACCTTAAAGTTTTTAATGTGATTTTTAAAAATTCTCGACGTTTTTAAGATTTATACCCTCCAAATCACATTATACCCCCCGCCCGCCCAAATCAAATTTCTGGTTACGCCCCTGGTGGGAATATTAATATCTGTTGAGTAGAAAATTGGTTGATGGAATGAGTAAGTAGCGAAGGAGAACTGCACCATCTCCGTTGGCCTTGAATTCACAATTCCGTTGGATTATAAACTTTCTGTTTGCTAAATATACGCTTCAGTGGAATGGCATTCCGAGACACAGTTTCCGACCTAATTGTACAGTTGAACTTCCATATGACGCATTTACTACATTTAGCGGGTCAGTAAAATTTGCTACGTTATTTTAGTTATAACTTCTGACAAAAAGGCCTGGAAATGTTTTCTGACTAGCCATCGCCACTAATGAGTTGGCACAGAGCGATGATGATGAATGATGATGGATGATGATGGATGATGATGATGATGATGTACTTTATAACCGATATTATTATTATTATTATTATTATTATTATTATTATTATTATTATTATTATTATTATTAATTATTATTATTATCGACAATTTACGAAGCGCAGTAACATAGTCAAAACCAAAAGCGCTGTACAGTCAACAGTCAAATAATGTCATAGATCTTATAAACAAGTACGCTTTTACGTCTTTCGCAAACGTCTCGGGAGAGGTAACCCCGGCCAGGGCATCGGGGAGCGCGTTCCACAGAAGTGGGTTTCTCCGAGTCATTGAACGCTCGCCAAACTCGGAGTCTTGGCCGGAGGAGGAAACGTACACCCGGTGCCGGTCGCCGCTGGATCTCAGCTGGAGACGGTACCCAGTCGTCGTTTGTCTCCGTACTAGGCATGACAAGTAGGCCTAATTGGGGGCAGGCGGGGTCCTGAAGAGCGCGACAAGTCAGCCCAACACCGCCTGTAGGCTATGCGCTCCGGGACTGGAAGCCAATGAAGCCTGCCCCTGAGCACTGGGGTGTCACGTGGCCATGCCACTTCAAGTCGAAAATAATCCTAAATGAGGCATCGATGACCGATTGTATACATGGACCTTATCAAATTCTAGGAGAAATAAACTGGTAACCGCAGAAACGTGGCTATATGGGAGAATGCTAAAAGTTCCGCGGACGGATAAAAGAACCAATAGAGGAATTTTACAGGCGATGGAAGAGTGACAGACACCGATGACTACCGTCAAACTAAGACCGATGAACTTTCCTGGGCACTTAAAAAAACTTAGCATGTGATTTAAAGTGGCTTAGGAGGCATTACTGCCTGTGCGAAAACCACTAGGGGCACTAACGGGGCTTGAACCCGCTTCGTCAGCCTGACGCCCCAGCACGTAACCCACTCTGCCATCTTCATTCCAGTAAACTTAAAAATCTTTGCATGATTTTAAAGTGGCTTAATAGGCAAGATGGACTTCAGAACCTGGCAGTGACAGGCATGATGGAGTGATACGCTGAGGTCGCTAAAAGTGGAAGTCCATGGCCGCCGCGTGACACCTGAGAAGAAGGAGAATTCGTCATAACCGAGTCCGTTATAACGAAGTTCTGCTCTATTTCAGTTAAATTATGCTCTAATCCGTCGTTGCAATCGATAGCACGGAATTGCAAATTTTACTTCACGTTAGGCGCCTAATGACATGAACGAGGCCGGAATAGAGACTAAAATAGACCGGTGCCTATATAGGCCTACCTTGTTCGTTTAAAAGTTGTCTTTAGAATGTAGACGACCAGCAGAACTGCCGAGATGAACAGAAGACACCAGGTCCAAACGGCCAACATCTTCTGCAGAGATTCGCTCGCTTGAATAATAATAAGTATAACTTTAAACTTAGACTTAGACTATGAGTTCCAACACTGTTTAGCTTGTGTGCGCCTTGACAACACTTAAAACCACGGTTTTGTTGCACTGTACTAGCTCGACGCGACCGCCGGTTTTATAGTTCTCGTGTGGGCGTGACTTGCCGGTCGACTAGCCAATCATATCGCAACTCTTCTCGGTATGGCTATAAAAGCTCTTTCTAACTACTGCCTAATGAAGGCGTCGCATTTAGTTTGAAAGTAGTTATAGAAGAAAGTATTATTTAGAAATGGACGCTATTATGGCGTCCATTCACCCGATTTTCCAGGTTTTGGGAACAGTATTAAAAGTTTCGGACAAAGTTACACTGCAGCGCCTCTCCCCCCGACCCCGTTTTCCTTTCTGGCCGCAAGAACTTTTTAGTTTCTGGAATAGTCGGCAGAGAAATCGGACGCTTCACCGATGTCGGGGATAATACGTGACAGCCGTAGGTCTACAGGCACAGCCAGTGGCTTCTGAGATTACGTAATGTTAACCGGGCGGACCATTGGTCCATTTTCCTTCTACTTTGTTTCCACAGAAGATGTACACCCCCCAAAAAAAAATCAATCTGTCTTAAAATTTTTAATGTTTTTTTAGATTTTCAAAGTTTTTAAAGATTTATGCTCCCTCAAATCACATTATACCCCCCCAATCAAATTCCTGGCTACGCCCCTGGTACTGCAGCTATGATGTATTACTGTCGGACTCTAAAGAGAGAGAGAGAGAGAGAGAGAGAGAGAGAGAGAGAGAGAGAGAGAGATCCTTAACGCTGAGCATTCTAGAAGTTTGCAGAAATACCAACGATGACTTAATATCCAATTTATAAAAGCGAGTGTCATTTTAAAATTTAGCAGGTCAAAATTGTGTTAAAAACGATTTTTAAAACTTAAAAACATATTTCATTGACCAAATAAAAATGCATCATTTGGTTGTAAGACTTGCCTATCTTGTCTTCACCATGTCAGTCAAATGAGATTTCTCCATTTTTCTGTCGTTCGGATCGCCATTTCCATTGTCTTTCAGCCCATTGCGCAATGTTATCAGTCCATCTACCTTTTTCTGTTTCCATCAGTTGTGCCTTGTATATATTTCTTTCAAACATCGATTCCTCGTGATGTGGCCATATTGACACCTTTCTTCTCTCGATAGACTATATCCCTTCTACACGTTCATTAATTCTTTTCTCTGTCCATGATATATGCAGAATCTGTCTTAATCATCTGCTTGATTGCATATAAGCTCATGGTCAACACAGCAAATGCTCGCCTCCGATCTGTCGCTGGCACAGAAAGAGAGAAGGAGAGAGAGAGAGAGAGAGAGAGAGAGAGAGAGAGAGAGAGAGAGAGAGAAGGGAGGAGAGAGAGGGGGACATTGTGAGGAATTGTTGGTCTAAATTCTAAGAGATTTCGACGTTTTCGCACCTCCATTATATGCGTGGAGGAGGAGGAGGTGTCAAGAGCCTGTTTATAATCATAATGTCTTGACTCCTACTATTAAGGCCTACCAACGGGTTCCCGGCATTTTGCCGTGCAAACCCAGTCGCAGATAAAACATTCCTATATTCTCATAAAATCTGGTTTCACACATACATTTTGAAACTTAGTATACAGTACGATATATAGTTATAATTAAGATAAATAAATAAAAAAATGTTTAGAAATTTATATTGAAAAATGTTTAGAAATTTATTGAATCATTATAGAAGGTAATGGCTGCAACTTCAAATCCGCCCCACCCACCCACCCACCCCCAAAAAAACCTCAATGCCTGGCGTGATGGAGTTAGGAAACTCTGCATGACCGACAAACAACTAATTCTCAAACCGGTTATATATAGCTGAATTTCTACAACTGGGAATGCCACTGCAACTCGAAACGTCAATCCTCTATTCTAATTCTTTTTTTGGAAGATCTGGCATTTTCAAATATCTGGATATTTAAGGGCTATGACTCATCCCACTAGCCGATGCTGTACTATCTCCAGTGACCTGGACTACTGTAACTCTCTTTGCAGCAGATCTTTGCGCGTCTTCTCTTCTCTCATAATATAAATCCTGTATAAATCGCTGGATAACCCCGCGTTCAATTAATTTCGAATTTGTTGCGCTGTTTCGGCGCGTAAAGTCGCGACAATAAACTTTTGATTACTTAGAACTTACACCGTGGAGTATATATACTTCTGGAATCTGGACTTGTTTGTTTACGTCAGATGGAGGCAATGGAGATGATGCGCGCCGATATGCAGTCGCGCGTTTTCATCCATCCATCCATCCATCCATCCATCCATCCATCCATCCGAACTCCATCCATCCATTCAACTCCTGAAGCCAATTAAGCCGACATTAAAAGAACGCCAAACGTTCAATCGAAGCAGACGTCGATGAAGATGACGTAACGCAAACAGATAGCAGACGAGATACGAAGAGGCTGGTATATACGCTGCCAAGTTCCAACAGGTGTACGTTATCAGCGACGCCAGGTAACGAATTCGTTTGCCAGATTTCGTGTGTGTGTGTGTGTGTGTGTGTTTTGCAAACAGGATACGAACAGATACTGTCCTGTCTTGTCTTGTCTTGTCTTGTCTTGACCCGCTGTCTCGCTCGTGGTTTTGGCTTCTTCGCCTGTTTTGGCGCCCGGCGCCATGGCAGTAGCGTCAGGGACTTGCCCTGGACCGGATTATGGCGCTTAAATGATGACGCCGGCGGTTTTGGAGGTTCGGCGCCGAACAGAAGGTCCTCTTTTCGACGCTTTTATTTCGACAGATGCGCCACTCGGAACCGCAAATAAAGAGACCTTTATGTTTCATTAGATCGAATCGTTCAATCCCGAGCTATTTGGATTCATTAATTAAACGGTGATGAAGGCTTCATGGCAACAACCTCCTCTCTCTCTCTCTCTCTCTCTCTCTCTCTCTCTCTCTCTCTCTCTCTCTCTCTCTCTGAGTCTGAACACGCCCTATTTGTTTCAGGATACAACCTGCGATTTTCTATGCATCAACGGTCAAATCAAACATCGAGTGTTATTATTATTATTATTATTATTATTATTATTATTATTAAGACAATTTATATAGCGCCGTAGCGTAGCAGTAGAACGGAAACGAGAGAAAGATCATAGTTAAAATTCACGTGCAAAAAATATAGTAACTATAATAACACTATTACTTCTACATCTGTTCTGAAAACAAGTGTTGCGTCAGTATTTCATTTTAAAGGAAATATCAGTGACAATTCTGAATTAATTAATATAATAATTTTTATAAATTAAAATAATAATAATAATAATTTTTAATTAATTAATTTTTAATTATTCTGAATTTAAATAATTAAATTGCAATAAATAATCTAATTGATTTCCCAATAAGAGCCTGCCTGTTTACAGCGTATTTTGCGTCTAACTTTTTCGCACGAGTCTTTCTTGCATCCTAGATAACACAGTTTGATAATGACTATACTTGGAAATTGTCTCCAGTGACGTGGAATTTTATCTGAGACTGAGCTATTAAAATCTTCTATATATCAGTCGTTTCTCGGCAATTTGGGGGAGGGGGAGGGGGGTAAGTTTTCAGCGAAGTCGGTTTTTGAATTCTGGCGTCTTCTGGGCTCTGAAGGTCTTAATTACAACGGTGCTTTTGCCAAACGTTTTCCAGCCACCGTACGCAATCCAAGAAACACGCAACCAACGGCACATGCTGCAACCGACCGAAATGCACACATATTTCACTATCAGATGATGCATTTATATATATTGTTATTGTTATTGTTCATGACAATTTATATAGCGCCGTAACATAGCAAGGGCCAAAGTCAAGGGTGCTTTACAATAAACGTGGAAACGAGATGTTGAATAGGTGCGTCTTTAACTTGTTCGCAAACTCTCCGAAGGAAGTTACCGACGACACGCAGTCCGGCAATGAATTCCACAGGAGAGGATTTACGCGCGAGAAAGAGCGTTCTCCAAACTTGACGGTCTTCGACGGAGGTGGAACATAAAGTTGAATTCGAGTTCTGGAACTAGACCTGGTGTTGATGGAAAAATATTTTTTTGTTCTGGTGGGATTAGTTGGGTAGGCTTAAGCCTACCCTAGCCTTTACAAAAATCCGCCTATGTTCTATATTCTAGTATGCAGTAATATTGATTACCGCAGTGACATAGCGTGACTTTTGGGGGCCCGGGGGCATCTTTGCCATGGGGGCCCCAGAGTTTCGAGCTGACGAGCACAAAAAAACGTTATCACCTCCTTTTTTATCTGACGAGCAAAAAAAGGTCGTCAGCACATCATTTCTAGGGTTAGGGTTAGGGTTAAGTTAGGTAAGTTAGGGTTAACCCTAACCTAACCCTAGCTTAGACCCCTCTTCGGGGGCCCCCGCCCGGCCCGGGGCTGTCAACAAAGTGCCCCCCGCCCACCCCCCCACGTTACGCCATTGGACTACCGGTCTTCATAAATGCATATTTTCTTTGCAATCTTCATCACCATTTCATGCTTAACTAAGTTAACTTCACCGGAAAAATATAATTCAACTTATGATTAACAATTTATATACAACATCATTATTATTTCGCTATTTTCCAACATTTTTGCCACGGCACACTTCTGCCGTTGCTGCGCGGCACAGTTGTGTGCCGCGGCACACAGGTTGGAAAGCACTGCATTACACACACACATACAGACAAACACACAAACACACAAACAGAGCCTCAATGCCGAGTAGCCAACAGCGAACATGGGACAATGCAAAGGTATGGCTACAGGTTGGAGTTATGAGATCGGCATTGGAAGAAAATTATTTTCATCCCTAGTGCAAATATTTGTCCGAAAATCTCCAGTGACTACGGCTTCAAGAATTCGAAATTCTAACGAAAACGAAATTCAAAGAACCGATTTATGGGCGATTGGGCGTCATACGCGTTAAGACGGAGCCTAAAAGAAGCATCAATATTACATTCAAAGGAAGAGGTCTTACGTAGGTCTTACCATCATCCACCCCCACACTCACTCCCCTCCTCCCCCACCACCACCACCACCACCACAGCGATGTTTCAAACGGTTCTTGCCTCAAGCGCCTATTCAAGATGAACCCAAGAGGATGAAAATGGAGTTCGAATTAAAGATGTCCTCAGATTTTCTGGTAATAACAGAGGGAAGGCTAAGAGATGAATGAAGCGCCAGCCATATTGAAATTCCAAAGACTGTATCTTTGGTTGGTAAGATAATTGTTGTTTTTAAGTTTCGACCCGTTTGAACAGATTACAAAGAAATCGCAATAACTAATAACTAATTATTGTAATAAAATTATCGATAAAAATCCATTTGATTAATTTTATTTCACCATAGAATTTGAGTAATCTCTAATATTGGAAATTAGGTTTTAATCCGATTGATTGATGACAAACTGGATCATCAAATTCATACTTTTGAAACCATGGATCATCAAACTCTTTTGACGCTGACGGCTTAAATAGACTATTCAATAGACTTGTATTTCAGAACGGAGAGAGGTCTGGTGAAAATGAAAAAAGTTTAGCATTCCACGTTAGCCACGTAGCGTGAAATCCCCACTACTATACTACTGCTACTATTACTGCTACTACTACTTACTACTACTGCTACTATTACTATTACTGCTACTACTACTACTGCTATTATTATTACTGCTATTGCTACTGCTGCTACTACTATTGCTGCTGCTACTATTACTACTACTACTACTACTACCAGTGCTTTTTTATAGGAAAAAGGTTTGGGAACCCATCCTTTTTACTCATCAACAAAACAGGTGTGGGAACACCGCATCTGTTACGTTCCCAAACACATTATTACATATCCATAATTAAATATGCAATCTGGCAAAACAGGTGTGGGAACGGCGTTCCCAGGCGTTCCCACTGAAAAAGCCCTGACTAGTAGTAGTAGTAGTAGTAGTAGTAGTAGTAGCAGCAGCAATAATAATAGTAATAATAATAATAGTAGTAGCAATAATAATAGCAATAATAGCAATAATAATAATAATAGCAATAATAGCAGCAATAGCAGCAGCAGCAGCAGCAGCAGCAGCAGCAGCAGCAGCAGCAGTAGCAGCAGCAGCAGCAGCAGCAGCAGCAGCAGCAGCAGCAGCAGCAGTGGTGCAGCAGCAGCAGGTGGTGGTGGTGGTGGTGGTGGTGCAGTGGTGGTGCAGCAGGTGGTGGTGCAGCAGTGGTGGTGGTGGCAGCAGGTGTGGTGGTGGTGGTGGTGGTGGTGGTGGTGGTGGTGGTGGTGGTGGTGGTGGTTAACAGTGGTGGTGGTGGTTGGTGGTGGTGGTGCAGTGGTGGTGGTGGTGGTGGTGGTGCAGCAGCAGTGTTAAGTAGTAGTAGTAGTAGTAGTAGTAGTAGTAGTAGTAGTAGTAGTACGTTTTAACGGCCGTTGGACACTAATGGGTTAATGTTGGCGCAGAATCGTGTTAATCAGTATACGTTGCGCTTAAATCCGTATCGTCTACAAACTGTTAACCCGGTTCTGTTTACTCCCTTGATGGAAAAAGACCCGCGAACCGACCACTCCAGTCTTCCATCGGCCTGTTTTCCACCTTCCGGAAGGTGCTGACCACAAGCTTCCCAGGAACCCTCTCTCCATGCAGCCTCTGCCTCGCCCCCTTCTCTCCTCTCCTCTCCGTTCCGCTAATGAGGTCATGTGGTAGAGATTGGGCGAATCGCTGACTCATCAAATACCACTCTCCGTCGTAAGCTGCCCGTTATTACGGCTCCAGTGTGGACGGGGGGTGGAGGGTGGGGGTGGGGGTTGTGAAATCTGTTGGCGTCGGCCGCCCGGCGAGGGAGAACATCGGGGCCGTTACCTTATTACTAACCGCTTTTCACGAATTCGAGTAATAATAATAATTATATTATGGACCCCAGAGTTCACTAACGAAGAATTTGTCCGTATGCAGAGATTGCTTAACTCATTAACTACATTTAGTAAGTAAGTAAGTAAGTAAGTAAGTAAGTAACTAAGTCTCCTCCTCCTCCTCCTCCTCCTAATCCAGGAAAGTTCAGTTCCCCGGTTTCGGTTTGGGCATTAAGAGAGCGTTCAACCCGGATTTCCTTTTTCGTAAGTTTTACGGCAAATTTAAAACAGTTAAATAGACTTCTCCCGAA
Organism: Metaphire vulgaris; assembly: GCA_018105865.1. Taxonomy (NCBI): domain Eukaryota; kingdom Metazoa; phylum Annelida; class Clitellata; order Crassiclitellata; family Megascolecidae; genus Metaphire; species Metaphire vulgaris. The sequence continues at coordinate 13,869,853 of CM030848.1, read as the reverse complement.
TAATAATGGACACGACGCAAACGCGTGTCTAGGACCAGAAAAAAGACTCTACCGCAGCCTATCGCCGCTCCCCCCCCCCCCCCCCCCACCCCAACCCCACTCGGTCGGCCTCGGCGCGTCAACAATAGTTTCGCCTCCTCCTCGCCCGGCAGTTCCAAGAAGCGACGCAATCGAGCACGTTTATTCGTTTTTTCGTGTCGAATTTGAAACTCCATTCATTTGAAACTGAACTGAGCGTTTCAACGGCGCTCTCTGTGTGTGCTAATAGCAACACCACGGCCTTTCCAATGCGGTTTTCTTGCTATTTGGCAGCGCCGAGTGTCGGGCGAAACCTTAGGCTGTCCACAACGCCTAACGGGAACAGCAGCATGCAGATTCCTGAGGATTTAAAAGAAGTAGGTTAATGGTAAACGTCGTAGTTGACTTTTCTGCGCTCTTGTATGTCTAAATGCTATTTTCTCTGTGAACTACTTCTAACTGTCGATAGCATGATGATGATGATGATAATAATAATAATAATAATAATAATAATAATAATAATAATAATAATAATAATAATAATAATAATAATAATAATAATAATACTAATAATAATAACAGAACTTTCAACAATAATAATAATAATAATAATAATAATAATAATAATAATAATAATAATACTAATAATAATAATAATAATTTGACTTTTAAGTGGTTTAGTAGTCTCCTGTGTAACTGTGTTGTAAACCACTGTCGCTCGCCAGGGGCGTAACCAGGAATTTTATTGGGGGTATAATGTGATTTGGGAGAGTATAAATCTTTAAAACCCTTGGAAATCTTAAAAAACACATTGAAAATGTTAAGGTGGTCTGATTTTGTGGGGGGTATATACACAGATAATACCCCCGTCGCTACGCCCCCGTCGCTCGCATATCCTTCTAATTCCAATAAAAGATGACAACCGAAACGGACAACTGGGGCGCTGTTTTGCCGATCAATGGTAGAACGTAGAGAAAAACTGCGATTTTGGGGACCGAGTTGGTGAGAGGTAAGAGGGGCCCATCGTATCCACTGGCGACCATCGGAACAGAGAAAAGCCCTACCCGTCCAAAAACACAGCACTGCGCCAGCATGGGCTATCCCTATTATAGTCCAGTGTTTCCCAAACTGCATGTCTCTCGCTAGCCAAAAGAGGGTCGCAGGGCTCAGTCCGGTGGGTCGCAAGGTAGTTTGAAATTAAATTAAAAGTGTATTTTTTCTAACCAACCCCACCTAATGTCACTAGCCTTGTTTAAAAAGTTGCAAGCATAGGTTTTGTTTTAAGAGAAATACACTGTAATTTATATACCTGCAATCATGCATTAAAGGATTACATATTGGGCATAAAAATGATTAGTGTTCCATCCACCTTTAGTTGGCACATCGTTTTCAGGGGTCGCCGCACGTTAAAGAGCCGCCGAAGTGGGTCGCGGGTTCCGAACTGTTTGGGAAACCCTGATCTACACAGTCGATCCTGCTTTTACACTGCAAGAGCAGGCTGCAGAAACACCCTTATCACGTGCTCGATCCTCCTCCTCCTCCTCTTTTCTTCTCCTACTCTTCTTCCTCCTCCTCCTCCTCCTCCTCCTCCTCCTCCGCTTCTGAGGATCTCGTCGTATAGCTAAATGCCCTGGGCGCGGACTTGAGACTTTCATTCGAAGCGGCAATGAAACTCGACTTTTATTACCTTGCAGAGGCAAGAAGAAAACCTTCAGAAATACAGTAGTGAGGTTTTCGGCCTGTTGAACTACATTATCTTCTATACCGGCCTTATCACATGCATGTCCTCGTCCCTCTCTTTGTCTGTCTTTGTCTGTATGCCTCTCTGGCTCTGCATCTGTTTCTCTGCCTGTCTGTCTCTGACCCTGTATCTGTCTCTCTGTATCTGCCTGTCTGCCTGTCTGTCTGGTTGTCTGTATGTCTGTCTGTATGTATATATGTACATGGCTTACTAAATGATTAGATTTCATTTAGTAGTCTATGGTATTTATGTATATATATATATATATATGTGTGTGTGTGTGTGTGTGTGTGTGTGTGTGTGTGTAGCTCACTCTCTCTCTCTCTCTCTCTCTCTCTCTCTCTCTCTCTCTCTCTCTCTCTCTCTCTCTCTCTCTCTCGCACACACACACACCCATTCTCTCTTCTCTCTGGCTATATGTTCTGTTTGTTGCGAAAAAAGGAGTTAAGCGACCTGACGAAGACAATTAAAAGGAAAAAGGAAATCCAAATGGCACAATAATCATAGTCTGTACTGCGAACGCCGAAACACAATAACTTAACAATTTAAGATTTTGAGAAGAGCTGCGGAGAGAGAGAGAGAGAGCGAGAGCGAGAGAGAGAGAGAGAGAGAGAGAGAGAGAGAGAGAGAGAGAGAGAGAGAGAGAGCGAGAGAGAGAGAGAGCGAGAGAGAGGGACGAATTCGAGAAAATGGAAACGAAGAAGATGACGATCGACAATTCCGAATAAAACCCGTAAATGAGACGAGAAATGTGTTACTTGTGTTTTTTTACATACAATCGCAAGCACAAGATTTTCCTTCGCGCGGCTCTATTCGTGCGTTTCTCCAGGCATGACGTAAAGTTTCACACGAACCTTATAGGCCTATGTGCATTTCCAACTATACCGCCAGTTCACAGCGACGGATTATTTTCACGATATTCTGACTTTATCGGGTGCTAACAACAAAATGGTTGGAATTAGTAGAAATATTTAAGGTTAAGACCACCTTGCCCATTGGATAAGAGTTTCGTCGTTAGCTATAATATCTTGGATTCATATATTTCCGGTGATACTAACTTAATTAATTAATTATTCTTCTCGGGTGCTAGGTATTGCTGCGTCGGTGACCATGGATTAATTAGGCATGATTAGTTAATTTTACAAAAAAAATGGCATCAATACCCTCTCTTCACATTGTCTGCTGAAACCCCTAATAAGTAAGTAAGTAAGTAAGTAAGTAAGTAAGTAAGTAAGTTCGACTAACGCATTTTAATACATGTCGCGAAAAGCGCTATAAGCCTAGAGTTAGCAGAAGAACAGACACTCTCAATTGTAAATATAGACGAACGTCGACGTTTATATAGCGCCACTCTTTACAATGCTCAGAACGTCGAGGTGGTAATTCGACGCCGTTGTAAGCAGTCGTGAATTATTCGTCGTCTCAGATCGTGCAATTCACTGAAACACTGACGACTGATGACGCTTCTAAGTTACCAAAAACTGCAGGCGCTACATAAATGTCACTATTCGACAACAAATCATCTAAGAACCAGTGAGAGATAGATAGATAGTTAGATGGATGGATGGATGGATAAAGATAGTGGCTGCATATTGTGATAGGATTCGATATCAATCGCTATTGAAAACATGGGCCATCACCTTCTGCATTTAAATCGGTTCATCCATGACAACCCTCGTTATTCCATAATACTAATAATGCATAGGATTTGTGCAAATTCAACCGCATTTTAAAAACTTATTTCGTCCTGTTAGAGATCGATTTCAAGCACCATATTGAGCCACTATCTTTAGCATTGTTCACTACATCGATATCAATCGCTATTGTAAATGTAGGCCAGCTTCTTATGTATTTATAGCGCATCCAGCATGACATCCCCCGTTGTTCCATAATGCTAATAATGCACAGTATTTGTGCAAATACAACCGCACATTTGAAAGTGATTTCGTCCTGTTATAGATCGAATTCAAGCACCATATTGAGCCACTATCTTTAGCATCCATTGCTACTTTGATATCAATTGCTATTGCAAACATGGGCCATCACCTTGTGCAATTAAAACGGCTCATCCATTACACTCAACCAGAGGTTTCGTTGAGCACAATGACGAAGAACCTGGAACTGATTGTGCACTGTGGGCAGTGTTATGTTCAGATACAGAGCCTGGCAATACTGGCAATAAAAATGGCATTGCATTGATAACGAAATGCATTCCCAACATTACATTATTTTCTATTTGTTATTGTTGTGTCTCTATTCTATGGGGCATTAAGGTATTTTAACGTAAAGTGTTAACGAAAATTGCTATAGTTACTAAAAACTAAGACCAGAAAATTATGAACTTTTTGTAACTTTAACAAAATTCCATATTCATATCTGTTTCATGTGCAAAAAGTGTCATCTGAAAAGTTTTGAAAGTTTTTGAAAATCAGAAATTTTGTGTTTTTTGCAACACCTTAATATATATATATATATATATATATATAAAAAAGAAAGAAGGAGGGAGGGTGGGGTTCATTTTGGCCTTGTCTTCTTCCATTAGCGTCTCTATGCCCTGGCATCTTCTTCTTCTTCTTCTTCTGCCATTTCTGTTTCTTCCGTCGTTCACAGAAGAGACGATGATGGACTTCGACGTTATTTGTTTTTCTTCGTCGGTCGGTCGATCGATCGAGAAACCGACTAAACACCGATTCCGACGCTTAATAGCTGACAGACGCACGATGGATGATGGATGGATGGATGGATGGATGGATGGATGGATGGAAAGTGTGGGGAAGGTGAAAGTGTATGTAATCTAAAATGAAAACTGGTTCTAAATGCAGTATTTGTTAGATGGTGGTTTTTCTTCTTCACTGGGCGAATGCATGTACTCTATAATTATACCAATGAGAGATTCTATCAGCAGAGTAGTTAATATCAACGCCAACCCACCGCTTGTCTGATCCTTGCCACGACCGATTTCAGAGGAAAATCTCATAAGATCAGCAGTGGTTCTAAACTTCCCACTTACCAATTTCTTTACGTTACGTATCCACGCGCCAAAGCTTGTTTTTGCGTTCTTTCCTTCAAAAAATGTGGACATTGAGGATTCAGTTAAATGAGATGTTTGTCTTGTAAGTTGTCTTTAACCGTCTTCGCTTTGGAGATTGGCTGCATTGTGGACTGCCTTCCTCCAAGTGTTACGGTCTTCTGCTGTTCCTGTCGCCAGCTCTATAGCGAGTCCTGCCGCAAGAGATGTTTAGTCAGTCACAAATTTATGGAAGAATCGTTAAGTGCGACAATTGATTGTGAACAACTTGCTCAAGGTCGCTGAGCAGTGGCCAGGGTCGGATTCGAACCAGCGACGCTCCGTCTGCACGGCAAGAGTCCTACCACTATTCCACCCCATTCGCGCCCCACGCCATCCCAAATGATGCACATTGGTGAAAGTTACTTTTAAAGAAGATAGATTAATTAGATTTGTGCCAGTCTTTTACCAGTACAGAGCGTTTTATCCAGACTCCTGGCCATTGGGGAGGGGGAAATTGACTTTGCTGGAGGGGAAGTTCAATGCAAAAATTTGTGTCGGTGCCAAAGTTTTTCTTGGGGGAGGGGGAACTTTCGAGGTTTTTTGAAGGGGGGTCTCCCCCAACAGGCCTGTATAAAACACTGCCATGTACGGGTTCTCCGGTGACAAGATCATCATCATCATCATCATCATCATCATCATCATCATCATCGTTGCTTTTCAACTTTTAGTCCGGCTGACCGCACTTGAACTTTGCATGACGCAACAACAACCACCGCAAAGATAAAGTTCGACCTCAAGAAAGATCTAACGACCGACCGACCGACAACTTCCCTTTGAAGCACCGCACCGCCACCAACCCCCTCCCACCCCCCGTTGCGGCGGCCGATTCACTGGAGCGTTTCCTAGCAGTCCTCTTCAAGGACGAACGTAGACGCAGGTACGGAGGCTGACTGCTTCACCTTTCAATCAATGACCATATCAGTCTCATCGCTACTTCAACCTTTCTTGGAAATTGCACCGAGGACATGATGATGATGATGATGATGATAACGATTATATATATATATATATATGTGTGTGTGTGTGTGTGTATGTGTATATGTATATGTATAATTGTATATGTATATGTATATTTATGTGTGTATATGTATGAATATGTATAGTATAGCAGGTTAGTAATGAGTCATGCAACGCTCGAACGATCAAAAGGTTCGAACTCGTTGCACTAAATTTTTCGGGGTTAAGATACAGAATTTTATTTTGCACTCTGGAAACATTTCAATTTATTCGCATAATCTGGATCATTATCTACGTAAGAAACATTTATAGACTTTCAGTTCCCAACGTTGTTTTGATTTACTTTCTATGCTCATTTGCAGATCACAACTCGCACAAATTCGCCAACAAATATTCCAGTGAGGAAAGTAATTCATTCGCTATAATCTGATTATATAGACACATTAACAAGGTGGAAAGTGACGGATTTTTCTAGTCCTCTGACATCACTGCAAAGCGTTTGAGGGTTCTAAATAGAATTTGGATTTTTTCCGAAATTTGAGCGAAAATTTGTGGTGTCGTAGGGCCTTCATATTTGCACCGATTGATGATCGATGCCTACAAGGAATCTGGACCCGCATTTTGGATATCTATTAGGTGTCTGATTGTTTTAAAAGGTTTTAAAAATCTTTACAATGTACACCCTCCATTATTAATATTGCCAATATAGTCTATCTGAGTAATAATGAATTAGTTGAAAAGCAAAAACGATGGGTTGCCAGTAGCTCTGGCATTCCAGTAGATCACAATCAGGTAGCAGCCGAAACTGGTGGCAATTTGTGAGAAAATGAAAACTGAAAAAATAGAAGCTTAGAACTGCTGGTTGATTCGAATCCAAGTTCCTAAAACTTCAGCTCCGTCGATACGGACACCCATCGTCTTTTGACAAATGCAAATTAGAAATATAGACAGACGTCAGCAGACTTACAATTGATTACGAGAAAATAGTTGCAATATATTCAGTCTTTTATCAATACCCTAGGCCTTGAGGGAGGGGGTTGACTTGGCTGGAGGAAAAGAGACACAGTTCGATGCAAATTTTTGTTTTCAGTGCTGGGATTTTGGAGGGAAATTTTAATGGTTTTTTTCTTGGGGGGGAGGGGATCTCCCTAGCATGCCTGGATAAAAACGCAGAATATAATGCAGACAGACAACCGAATCACGTGCGCACGGCTAAACTCTCTGTCTCTGTCTCTCTGTCTCTGTCTCTCTGTCTGTCTGTCTGTCTCTGTCTCTGTCTCTCTCTCTCTCTCTCTCTCTTTCGCTACAGTTTTCAGAATCCATCAAAGATGTCCGCCCGTTTAAACCCCGAGTACAAATTTAAGTACCTCGTCGACGTGGGGGCCTGGCCAGATGGGCGGCCAGAACGACTCGTTGACTCGTTTCTTGCTAAAAACCCCGATTCGTAATCGTACAGATATGTCAGTTTAACGATCCACGACGCAGCTTTGATTTCATTAACCGTTCGTACATCCGTCTCACTCACCGACGCCATTTTACGATGACCTAATCGCATTGCATCATTCGCTACAGTAGTGGACAAAAGTTATTACCAAGCGAACCGTCGTGATCACGTGACTAAAGGCAGTACGCCAAGACAGCATGCTTATTATAACCAAGTGCGCCTTACGGTCTGAATAATTTTCTCAATCTCAAAGCAGGTTATAAATCCATCGGTTGGGCTGGGTTGGGTCAGACTTTCCATATTAGTGGTGGGCTGCATGGGTTGGGTCAAAAAATAAGCCATGGTTTTAGATATTGTAATGTATAACGGTTGGTTGGGCTGGGTTGGGTTAAGTAACCCTATTACCGGCATGGGTTGGGTTGGAAACTTGATGGTTGAGTTGGATAGGGTTCTAAAAATGGACCCATGGACACATCCTCAGTGGTTATAAAACTTAGAAGAATAGCCTCACAGGAGAGAGGTAGTGTCGATAAGAGAAGATCAGAGTTCTAGAAAATATACCGACACCCCCCCCAAATTGATAATCCTAGAAATAACCCTGACCGCAATGCTTTCGAGTCCTGTTTATTTTTAAAGCGAGTCCCCTTCACACCAGGCGTCATGCCCCTTCGGCTCGCTTGGTCACTCGCTCTGGCACATCCTCGTTCACGGATGTTTTCTGGCTGATTCTTGCAACACGCGGACGCGGTCTGAACCCGGAATCTGGCCACCCATCTATTTCGTCTGAGCTCTTGACACCAGTAGGCCTATGCATGGGCAGCGTGGCTTAGCAACTCCTGATTCTACGGCCCTCTTTTTTAAACGCATAGAAACTTATCTCTTTGTCAATATACAGTAATTTGCTGTGGGAGCGCTTCTGAGTGATTCTTCAGAATCAGAAGAGGCGCTATACAAATAATATTTTGTTACATTACATTGCGTCGCAAACCAGTTATTATTAACCTTAAACCACTAACTGTTACTGGTGTATTGTTTTCTAAAGATCTGTATTTAAACCCAAGAGATTTTACTTACTTACTTATTTACTTACTTGCCATAGTTCAACAATATCATGTGATTCTAATCTACTGACCTACTGACAATCCCATCCAAAGATTTCACTACCATTATCATGTGCTATACAGGGTGGCGCAAAAACCGGACTATATACTAAACGCAAACTTAAATGTGACTAGTACGGTTTTTTGCGCCATAACACGCTAGAGTAAAAAAAGTGTTTATTGCTTAAAATATTTGTGCAATATGTCCTAAATCTATAATAATTGCTACTGATCTACCAAGCTAAAAAAGATAATAAAATTTAAATTTAAAATAAAGAAAATAATAATACATTAAGTATATGGTTATTCATGGTTTATAGTTTAGTTAAGTTTTTCTTTACTATTCTTGGCATGCTGTGAAATAAAATTATTTGATTGTTTTGATTAATCGATTGATTGATTGAATATAGATTGCTTTCATCAAGAACGGCGTCTGTCTGTTATTTTGACTGCAGATTCAAGACTTTTCCACGCGTAGATGGGATCGTCAATAAATGGACATTCTTCACCGCCTCTCGGGAACCGAGCCAAAGAGGAAGGACCTCACACAGATCGACCAGAAAAATGCTCGGTTGAAGATCAAAGGATAGGGACATCTCTAAAACGGCCTCATAGGGTGGTGGTGGTGGTGGTGAGGGGCGGCGTAATGGGCGATCAATTGAATTAATACCCACTCCCCCCAAGGGACCTGTCCCCCACTTTGCTCGTTACCGCCGCCTCCCAAGCAGCAATAGTCCAGCAGGTCCACTTCTGGATTTTCTCACCTAACCGTCAATAATAAAAGTATACGAAGCGCGCCGTATACGAAGGCAATCTTCGCTCTCTCGGAATTAAGGAAAGGGAGACTTAGGGAATGAGGGAGGGTGGAGGTAGTGCGGGGGGAGGGGGGTTGTATGGAAGAGTCGGAAGTGGCTGTCTTATCCATTAGACTTCACTTCAAAGGGACCGATTCTGGCGAAGAATCTCTCTCTCTCTCTCTCTCTCTCTCTCTCTCTCTCACGTCGAAATATCGCTGATTTAGAGGAAATCGATTAAAGCGATGACGCTCGACATCTTCTCGTTAACTTGCGCAGTCTTCAACATGGCCGTGTTTATAGCTTTCCAACCGTCGGCAACGTCTTCTGATTCTCTTCCTTCTCCTCCTCTTCCTCGTCTTCCTCCTCAGTCCCTCCGAGAGGGCGGGCAACTGCACAGGGGCCCGGCGGTCTGGAGGGGGCCCGGGACGATGATGAATATGTATAATTAACAATAAAATGAATAATAACACTAAAGAATGGTTAAAAATGTCAGTTCAGCAGAGGGGCCCGGCGAGCACAAGGGGGCCCGGGACACAGTGCTAAATAAACGGCAGACGACGAGCAAAAAAAAAGGTCGTCAAGAAAAAATTATGACTTCTCAAGGGCCCGTCGGCCATTCTGCACAGGGGCCCGGAATTTCTCTCGGAGGGCCTGTTCCTCCTCCTCCTCCTACTCTTCCTACTCCTTCTTTTTCTTCTACTACTGCTGCTGGTGCTACTACTACTACTACTACTACTACTACTACTACTACTACTACTACTACTACTACTACTACTACTACTACTACTACTACTACTACTACTACTACTACTACTACTACTACTACTACTACTACTACTACTACTGCCACTACTACTACTACTACTACTACTACTACTACTACTGCTACTACTACTACTACTACTACTACTACTACTACTACTACTACTACTACTACTACTACTACTACTACTACTACTACTACTACTACTACTACTACTACTTATTCTTCTTCCCGTTTCCCAGTCTGGTTTGTTGTATTTCATTATTCGATGGATGGATCAGATGTGGTTATTTAATGATGTCTGCTCGCCTTCGGTCTCCCGCCATAAAAGTCCCTAATGATCAGGCTTTCCACGCAACAGGTGATTAGAAGCAATCGCTTGGCTTCCGAGAATCGGGTCTGATGTCCGCGTTCGTTAATTTAAAGATGTTGCGTTCGTTAATAATAATTCTCTCTTTCAACTTTCAAAACGCCGTCTATTGCACGAACAGACCGCGGCCAGTTCAGTCGTTTTTACGAAGTCAAGGAACTGGGCACCAGAGGGCGTCGCCCCGGGGTGTGCCGGGTGTGGAGGCGAGTGATAACTTATAAGTGACCACCCATGGACACTTTGTGTGGGACTCTGCCACCCCCCCCCCAGATGCCAGAACAGCGTCACAAATGTTTACTCGGTTTCCCCTCCTATACTTTTGAAATCGCTGTAGGTTAATAGACTTGCCTTGTCTTATTGGTTGCTGCTGCTGGCAGTTGTACCATGTATGCACATGTATGTATGTACAGCGGCGGTTCCACGTGGAGGATGAGTGGGGATGCATCCCCCATCGGACTTTTTTGCTTGTGAAACCTATTTTTGGGTAAAAGTCTAGTAAAGCTACGGGGAAAAACTGTGGATGACTTTTTTTGCTTGTCAACCTATTTTTCGGTAAAAGTGTACTCAAATTAGGGGAAAATCTCCCTTTTGTCAGCCTTTTTCGACAAAGTTTATTGATTTTTTCCTCCTCTTTTCATCCCCTCCCATCCAACGTCCTATGAATTCATTTCATCCCCCCCAAGAAATCCTGGAACCGCCACTGTGTATGTACATGTACATATGTATGTATATATGTATGAATGGATGGATGGGGTGGGGTGGATGGGTGGATGTCTGTTGTCCAGTTTTGAAGAGTAGCGCAATTTGCCTGGTGTCTCTGTCTTTCAATTTCATTTGCCAACCTACCTGGAGGTCTCCTTTCGTACGAATGAGTCAGATTGTACTTTAAATTCGTTAACGTGCCCAGAAGTCTGCGTCAGTCTTTAATAACAAAAAAAATGCGTGAAATCGGACAAAAATACAGTGCAGGGCTTACAACAACAACTGCATGACTTACGACACGAAACAGTGAGACATTAAAATCTAGATTTCCTTTCTGAAACGTTAACCGTGCAAGATGAAAGACATGATTAATAGATTGTCATCTTAGGCCTACTACCTTTCCTTTGCGATTTCCTGTTCCTTGAGGCCAGACCATTTTTGCTAATCTCCGCAAAAGTACTCACTTTCGAGAGGGATTTTTCACGAACAGAAGCAAGCAACCTCCTGGCATTCCGAACCTCAGCGCCGACCCCCGACGGGAACTTGTACTGGTTATACATCGGATGCGTCTGTTTCGTATTTTCTCAATGAAACGAATGACAAATATGATTTCGGTGGCAGATCATAACGTCCACTTATATTTTTCATCGGCCGATGCGGCAAAGTAGGAATTAAACTCGACGGGGTGCCTACTTTGGTATCGACGAATTTTTCATTTGCATATCCGGTTCAAAGCGTAGGATTACGAAGTTTTGTAGTTCGGAGGAATTATATCCAAATAATTGTCGGTAGGTTTTACTAGAAACTTCTACGGAAAACTTTCTTAAATTACAAATTGTTGTTTGATCAGCGTTCAATTTTTTTAGAACTCTTAAACGCCGAATGGTTTTTACATAGGAAAGGCCCTATACTAACAATGTCTTGTCGTCATTATGATTATGAATATTATTATTAAAATTATAACGAAAGCAATGTGACATCGACAGGGTTATTTCTAGGATTATCAATTTGGGGGTGTGGGTAAATTCTGGGCAGAAATGTCCACTGGTTGGGTTAACCCATGGGTTTGGTTCGGTCAGACTTTTCCATATTTGACGGTGGGTTGGATTGGGTCAGAAAACTAGTCGCGGTTTGAGACATTGTAACGTATTACCGTGGGTTGCAAGGGTTAGGTTGGGTCAAGTAACCCTATT